>JAWQFJ010026395.1:0-15666 GCA_034096865.1 Theodoxus fluviatilis | reverse complement strand
TCTTAATAATTCGACTCTAAAAAGAGACGGCACCCGCCACTCCGCCTGACTGACTTGGCACGCCCGGGGAGTTATGCTAAGATCCGGCCGCGTAAATATATCTGCGTTTTGTGACAAACGTCTTGCTCGGCGGTACTGTACTCCATGCACCTTAACGGTGCGCGTGATTCGGTTGTAATCTTAAGCTAAACGACGTTTATTGGCGCTGCTGAAATGGTCGAAGTCGGAAACATTCGGAACGTCGTTTAGCTTAAGATTACACCCGAATCACGCGCACCGTTAAGGTGCATGGAGTACAGTACCGCCGAGCAAGACGTTTGTCACAAAACGCAGATATATTTACGCGGCCGGATCTTAACATAACTCCCCGGGCGTGCCAAGTCAGTCAACGGTCGCGTTTTATAAAACCAGACTACAAATAGACTACAGGGAGGTGACTCCCATATTATTTCCGGCAAGCGAGACGGCTTTTCACGGGAAAAAACTTTTTTGAACGCTACATTATGTGTTAAACGACACAAATGCACCAAAAACACAAAAACTCGTAAAGCAACTAATGCGTCGTTTGTCGGGATATATTCCATGCGAAGAACAGGTGCAGGAGCGGTAAATCGCATAAAGAGAGAGCCGGGCAGATAACTCTGCGACGATTTCCGGTTCATACTTTGGAACGGTTCATACTTTGGAACGTTACAGGGCGTGTGGAAACTGGACTGGGTGGCGACGTAGAGCTGCACGTGGAATTCATGGCAGGCTTGCAATCTTCTCTGGCTTCCTCTTTTCAGTCTCGAAGGCTGGGCAGCATCTGGACAATTCTCAAATTCGGTTTTCATCTGGCAAAGTGGCCGAGCCACGTGGAAACTTGAGCCAGGACAGGGCACTGACCTGCGTGAGGCTGTCCTCTTAAAAATAAATTCTCGAGTGCCCCGAATTACGGGCGAAAGGGTGTTTTATACCTGAGCCGTAAAACACTATGCTTTTCTGACCAATCGCTGCATAATTTGATGTCTGGAGTCGTGTTTTCACATTACTGACCAATCAGCGTCAGTCAGTATAAAAGCCACCTTACGTCACGTTCATCAGAGTCAGTTCTCACTCTTCCGTTAAGTCCATGTGGATTGGTGGGAGTAAAAACACCACTGGAGAATCACCTAATGCTTAATTCATACAACTTCTAGTTCAGTCTTTCGTCCGGAAAGAAACAGGATGAATTCCAGTTCATAACCTTTCATCTCACAATCAAACAGGGCTCTTATTTACCCTCGCACCGGTCTTGGCAGACAGCTACACAGGCTATGGTCTGGCAGATCCCGCTACCCGCCCCATATGTAAACAATAACAAAACCCCGATGAATGGGAGGAGACGTGAACTCGTAACAACACACAAAGGCAGACTGCCAGGCAGACACACGAGCACACACAAAACGTGCGGGCGCGTTCACTTTCACATACAAATTCTACGTATGCTCGTAGAAGCGCACAGTGCGCGACAGAATAAAACTGAACTGCGTGTAGACTACATCACAATACGGACATCTAGAGAACAAAGAGGCAAATAAATCACAGGAAAGCAGTTGGGTAAAATGATGTCGGATCAACGTGAAATCTAGACTGGAATGAAATGAAGAATTAGGTACGTGTAGGTCTGGTTGGACGACGGCGTTGTGTTTTTTCGACCGCACCACAACTGCCTCACGGCGAAAGGCGTACACTATCATGGAGAACACTTCATCAAGTCTTCATATGGGCATCGATGTCAGAGAAAATGTTATTGCTTGTGAGCTTGACCTGGGAATGTGGAGCTATTTGCGTAAAGCTGTGCATGTTCCTGGTGAACAGACGCAGTTAAATTGAATGACGTCACGCTGGATAAATGATTGTAGTCTGCTTTAGCTGTTTAGCGCCAGCTCGCAACATGGCCATTGAGGAGCGTGTTGGAAAGGACCTTGTTCAGTACAGGCCTTCACTGTTCATCCGCAGACGATGTCGTATTGCATGGAGCCAACAGTCATACATTTTCCACGCCAGCCTTTTGTTCATTGAGTAGACTGTTCGTCGTCTACGAAGTGTTGATATATGGAACTACACAAGATTGTGATTAGTACAGTGAGAAGTGATGATCTGAGATATCAGTCTCTTCAGAATAATCATGTTCACATGATTTAAACTGAAAGCCCTTCCTCGGCACTTTATTATCGAAGTTCTCGCAGACTTCTGCTATGTACAGCGGTGTCCTGTGTGTACTACTCGGTAGACTGATTAGTGATATTGTTGCTCTCGTATGTGATCAGTGATGACGTTTGCAAACTTTTTTGCACTTTTGCCTTTGCAATTTATTTCGTTTGTCGAGAATTCCCTCACATTAAAGGTTAATTGCACGACAGTATGCAATCACTGTCCTCACAGGTACCCGGTTTTAGTCCCTTGTGGCCCAGGTGGAAGCAATTAGTTGTCAGACCTTCATCATGGCAATGCTACGGCCCTAATGAGATTCAGTGATGACCAAACTTTGCAGACAAGGGCTGTTCTTGTGTTTCAATGAAAAGGTTTGATATTTGATTTTTGGGGTAGTATTTTACTAAATTCAGTTGCACTCTCAATTTTCAAGCACATGACTATTCATTAAGATTTAAAAAATTAAAAAGAAAAAAGAAAAAGCATTACTTTATAACTGGAACAACTATACATGATGACCAAAAATTATGTCTATAGTATAAAGATAATGCAATATACAACATGGATACTGGGAAGATCTCATGGACATCACAACACAGCAGAAACAGACTATCACGCAAGATCTAACCTACAATCTCTTGGTAAAAGAGAATTGAAGTCCCCTAGTCTCTAGATCAATGCTATTATGCCTGAACTATTGCTTTAAACTTACCGAACAAATCTTCAAAGTACGATTGGGGAAAACGGAAGGTACGTTGTCGCCGCTCTTTGGTCCTTGTTTGTGTACGAAATGCTCGAAACACACACGGTTTTGTAGTCTTGCCTAACCAGCCGTAAACGTTGTTCCCATGCTCGCCTATTTTTGTTAGTTGGTAGTTTGTGTAGTTTTACAATCCTTCCATCAACTACCTTCCCAGAATAATTTGAACTGCATACACAGTAAGCTTTTCCTCCACCACAGATCTTTTTACTGCGCGTCGCCATGTTGGCCGCAAACCGGAACTTTCCCTGGCTGTTTACTTATGCTAGCGCAAGGACGGATAACTCTCACTACCCCGTGTTTCGGGAATGCGCTATACAATGTCTCTCATGAGTCTGGTTGTTAACAGCGAGCCTGAAGTTTGTGTGGTCTTACAAATTTAAAGAATTGTTATTGTTTTAGGTAATCTTCTTCCCCGAAGAGGTAAGCGAAAGATGAGTACCAACGATATAAGTATTTCGCTAGCTGGGGCAGTCTGGAAGCCTTTGCTTGAAAGGGGCACAACGAAGAGCTCCGAAGCACCAGAGCTGCCATACTGGAAAGCGACATCTTCTGCACGACCGTGCACATGCACATGTATGGACGTGCACGCGCGGCGCTCAAGCTCTGATATGATGACGATAAACTATACAGAAACCGAACGGGCATTGCTACGAAATGAAAATTGCGACGACCAGAATTGTGATAATCTGATATTTGCCTTTACTTTTCCTTTCTGCAACATAGCTGGTATGCAATTGTTATATTGTTTTTAGCACCACTGATAGAGGGTAAAGGAAGTGATTGTTTCCTAAATGCTAAGCTTACAAATATGTAAGATGGTTCATCCACTTAGAATTGTAACTTGGCTACCCAAAAGTGATCGGGTTTTCCGACAAATATTATTGGGATAATGCTTGGTAGGACAGATAGATGTGTTGTAAAACGAGGTCGAAGGTGTACGCTTTTTTAAAAGAGTAATATGCAGGTCATATGCAAAATGCCTTTCATGATCATGTCTTGAATCTTCCTTGAAGCGACCACTGAAACGTTAAGGAAAAAAAGGAGTTGTCATTTTTCCTTTGAATTATTCTTTGCATAAAATGAGCAAATCTAAATTAAAAAACAAAAACAATACTCGGATAAAATCATGTGCGTCTCCCATTTAGATGTGCAAACATTCTACGTGTGTTTCAATGGAAGGGAAAGCTTAAAAAGCGAATAAATCTTCTCATTGTTGACTGTAGTATAATTCCCATTCTGGCAATGAAAAAACTTGTTGACATAAGCTATACTTCAGCAAATAACACGCAGTTATCCATCAATGCCTCAGAAACTGGTGTTGAGAAATGTATTTGTTTAATAGGGAAGAAACTGCTAACTTTTTTCCCGCAGATGCAGGGATGACGTAGATGTATAGAGCTGCTCAAGCTTCGCTTTCTGTTTCCACAAATCTGCATCAGGCTGCTTACTTTCCTAACTTTGTCTCAGTGTGTTTCGTTAGACGTCGATGTACATCATCATAAGGAAGACAAAAATAACAACTGCATTTGTTTGTGGTGCCTACTGCAGACATGGTATGAGGCGCATAAGCGTTTGCACTCTTTACTCACCGGTGGGTTGTGGCGGGATATCTTCTGCCGCAACCGCTCCTAACCAAGCTAGCATCCATTCCGCGTAGGTGAGATTCTGCGCTTGGCGACAAGATACAGGATTTGGGTGGCTCCACAGTTCTGTATACGCGAGTGCTACTCGCGATGTAGTAAATGAATGAACATTATTGTTTAGAGCCTAGCCGACGCCTGGCAGTTATCTAAATGTTAGCAGATTAGTCCTTCTGCCTGCTCTGGGTCCAGAGGCGGTCACTACAGCTGTCAGATACGTTCACTGACATCTTCTAGAAGGAGCACAGGGATGCATTCAGTGCATCTTACTCACTCCACGTCTCGAAAATCTTTTCCCACGTTCCCCATCTTATGGTGCTTGGTCGAAGCACATAAGCACAGCTGCTTTTCCGTCTTTCATTTGGTCTTTATAATGTTTTGAAGCCTTCGATTTGATGATATCATGACGGAGCATTTCCTCTCAGAATGATACCAAGAACAAATGATGTCGGCATCTCAACCATTCCTAATTTGGGAGAACTAGCTTAGGTTGATGCAGCATTATTTATAAATATTCCTGTTAATCTTTCACAGCTATGTCATCACACGATGCCTAAACCCGAGATGGGTACTGATCTAAGTGTACGTGGTTCACAATGCAACAATGCCTGTTTGGTTGCAATCGGGACTGGTAGTGTTGCTAGTTAGGTCTGTCATGTGGCATTTGGGGCTAGTGTTACGTCTGCCATAGCGTGGTTGGGTTTGGTGCCATGGCAATACAGATCTGTCACATGATACTTGGGCTTGGTGACACGACATGGCAATGTTGGTTTCTCGAGGCTCTTGGGCTTGGTGACATGGCAGTACAGATCTTCACATGCTATTAGGCTTGGTGACATGGCAGTACAGATCTCCACATGCTATTGGGCTTGGTGACATGGCAGTACAGATCTCCACATGCTATTGGGCTTGGCGACATGGCAGTACAGATCTTCACATGCTATTGGGCTTGGTGACATGGCAGTACAGATCTTCACATGCTATTGGACTTGGTGACATGGCAGTACAGATTTTCACATGCTATTGGGCTTGGTGACATGGCAGTACAGATCTTCACATGCTATTGGGCTTGGCGACATGGCAGTACAGATCTTCACATGATATTGGGCTTGGTGACATGGTAATACAGATCTTCACAGACTATTGGGCTTGGCGACATGGCAGTACAGATCTTCACATGCTATTGGGCTTGGCGACATGGCAGTACAGATCTTCACATGCTATTGGGCTTGGCGACATGGCAGTACAGATCTTCACAGGCTATTGGGCTTGGCGACATTGGCAGTACAGATCTTCACATGCTATTGGGCTTGGCGACATGGTAATACAGATCTTCACAGGCTATTGGGCTTGGCGACATTGCAGTACAGATCTTCACATGATATTGGGCTTGGTGACATGGTAATACAGATCTTCACAGGCTATTGGGCTTGGCGACATTGGCAGTACAGATCTTCACATGCTATTGGGCTTGGTGATATGGTAATACAGATCTTCACAGGCTATTGGGCTTGGCGACATTGCAGTACAGATCTTCACATGCTATTGGGCTTGGCGACATGGCAGTACAGATCTTCACATGCTATTGGGCTTGGCGACATGGCAGTATAGATCTTCACAGGCTATTGGGCTTGGCGACATGGCAGTACAGATCTTCACATGCTATTGGGCTTGGCGACATGGCAGTACAGATCTTCACATGATATTGGGCTTGGTGACATGGTAATACAGATCTTCATATGCTATTGGGCTTGGCGACATGGCAGTACAGATCTTCACATGCTATTGGGCTTGGCGACATGGCAGTACAGATCTTCACATGATATTGGGCTTGGTGACATGGTAATACAGATCTTCACAGGCTATTGGGCTTGGCGACATTGGCAGTACAGATCTTCACAGGCTATTGGGCTTGGTGACATTGACAGTACATAACTTCACAGGCAAATGGGCTTGGTGGCATTGCAGTACAGATCTTCACATGCTATTGGGCTTGGTGACATGGTAATATAGATCTTCAAAGGCAATAGGGCTAGTGATGCGTCAGTACAGGTCTATCCCAGGCAATTGAACTTGGTGAAATGGTAATACAGATCTTCACCGGCAAATGGGCTTGATGACATGGTAGTACAGGTCTGTCACAGGCAAGTGGACATGGCGGCACGACAATTTAGGCCTGTCACAGCCAATTGAGCTTGGTGATACACTAGTCAGTCACAAGCAGTTGGGCTTGGTGACATGGCATTGTAGGTCTGTTCTGTGACAAATGGGGTTAATGATACGACGAAACGAATCTTTCATATGGAACTTGGGTGTGCTAGCACACAAATCCAGGTCTGTCACAGGCAATTGGGCTTGCAGCTTGGCGACACGACAATATACACCTGTAACGTGACTATTAGTCTTGGTGAGACGACAATACAGGTCTGTAACGTGGCCATTGGGCTTGGTGACGCGACAATACAAGTCTGTAACGTGGCTACATTGCTCTTGGTGACACGACAATACAGGTCTGTAACGTGACCATTGGGCTTGGTGATGTGACAATACAAATCTGTAACGTGGCTATATTGCTCTTGGTGACACGACAATACAGGTCTGTAACGTGACTATTGGGCTTGGTGACACGACAATACAGGTCTGTAACGTGACTATTGGGCTTGGAGACACGACAATACAGGCCTGTAACGTGGCTATTGGTCTTGGTGACACGACAATAAGGTCTGCCACAGGACTATTGGGCTTGGTGACACGACAATAAGGTCTGTAACAGGACTATTGAGCTTGGTGACACGACAATAAGGTCTGTAGCGTGGCTTTTGGGCTTGGTGACACTACAATACAGGTCTGTAACGTGACTTTTGGGCTTGGTGACACGACAATACAGGTCTGTAACGTGACTTTTGGGCTTGATGACACAAAAAAATAGGTCTGTAACGTGACTTTTGGGCTTGGTGACATGACAATACAGATCTGTAATGTAGCAATTTGAGGTGGTGATATGGCAGTGTACCTTTAGTAACTTGGCAAAGGGTTCGGTGAAACGGGGATAGTAGGCAATCATAGTAGCGTATTCGGCGAACTGAAATTCACTTTGCTATGAGGAATTCTTGCATTCTACGTCACACTTTGCGCTGCCACGTGACATCCGGTTGTCTGCGATATGGTAATTCACAAGTTTTGCCCATACGTACTTCATGAAAACAGACGATTTGCCGAACTCGTTTTCGGTGAGTATTTTTGCATTCTTCAGTTGTCCTAATGTTACTGTAATCACAAGAAAATGATACCATGTCGTTTCAACTGCTGATTTGTAAAATGAAAGGGCTTGACTGACAAACAGTAAACATTTCAGGCGTAGTTTTTGCGACCAACTGGTTGGCCTACAAAAGATTAGCATCCAAAGAAATGGCGACCCAAAAGATGTCACGCTTCACGTTTTAAATTGCTCGATTTTCTTACTAGTTAATCAAAACATCAAGTTATGCGATGCTTGCGGGAACACCCCCCCCCCCCCCCCCCCCCAATAGAAAAATAAAAACATAAAATTAAGAAATATATATATATATATATATAAAAAGTTTGGAAACCTCCCACCCCCTCCCCCCGCTTGCTAAAAAAGTTTGGAACCTCCCCGCCCCCCCCCCCCGCTTGCTAAAAAAAGTTTGGAAACACCCCCACCCCCACCCCCGCTAGCTAAAATAGTTTGGAACCCCCCACCCACCCACCCGCTTGCTAAAAAAAGTTTGGAAACCCGCCCCCCCCCCCCCCCCCCCCCCCCCGCTTGCTAAAAAAAGTTTGGAAACCCCCCCCCCCCGCTAGCTAAAAATAGTTTGGAAACCCCCACCCCCCACCCCCCCGCTTGCTAAAAAAGATTGGAAACCCCCCCTCCGCTAGCTAAAAATAGTTTGGAAACCCCCCACCCACCCCCGCTTGCTAAAAAAGATTGGAAACCCGCCCCTCCCCCCCCCCCCCGCCTCCCGCTTGCTAAAGAAAGTTTGGAAATTTCCCCCACCCCCCCCACCCCTTCACTTGCTAAAAAAAACTTGGAAAGCCCCCCCCCCCCCCTGCTTGCTTAAAAAAGTTTGGAAACCCCCCCCCCAAAAAAAAAAAAAAAAAAAAAAAAACTGATCCGCCCCTGGAACAGTACTTTCAACCAGTCTGGGACTTGATTTCATGTTGATTTTTGATTAAGAGTGTTATTCTATAATGGTGTTTCAGATTCCTCACCAGGCAGCAATGGACCTCTACTCTGATCCATTCGTTCACAGCAAAGAAATTCGTCTGCTGTTCTATTCGACATAAGAGATACGAAGTTCGTCACTTTCTTGTGATGCGCGCGCACCCTGATTTAGATACGAATTATGCCAATGCGAAGTTCGTGGAGGACGCTACTATGATTCTCTAGTGATGGTGGAGGTGGTGGTGGTGGAGGTGGTGGTGGTGGTGGTGGAGGTGGTGGTGGTGGTGGAGGTGGTGGTGGTGGTGGTGGTGGTGGTGGTGGTGGTGGTGGTGGTGGTGGTGGTGGTGGTGGTGGTGGTGGTGGTGGTGGTGGTGGTGGTGGTGGTGGTGGTGGTGGTGGAGATGGTGGGAGGGGGGTGAGTGGCGGGAGACCCCCATGCTGTTTAACCTTAGCCATGTTACCAGATCCCAAAATTAGTTTGATAGTTTCCTCCACTTCTTTACATCCCTTTTTGCCTTATCCATTTTGCTTTCTACTGAGAACAGAAAAAAGGCGTTGTCGCCTCCCATTTACCCTGATATTTCACAACCAGGACGCTGGAAAATATAACGCTTTCGTTTAACAGTGGCGACTATCCCAAAATTGATGTAATGAATGACACAGGTTAATTTTCGCCTTTACATATGTCGTATACGTACACCGTGTATGTATACTTGTAATCTCTTTAACGTCGTTTTGTCCTCTCTTTTTTCATGTTTTGATTCTTAATCAAACAGTCCTTGTTAAAAAAAATGTCGACCTTTTCTTTTTCGGTACGCGTATTTTACATCACTGCATAAACAAACTCGTAACTCTAGCAATTCATGATTTATTTCTACACTCTATCATACAGGACCATATACACGTAGAATACGCTTAGATGTTTGAGGATATGTTGGTTCTTATCCCCTGTCATGGATTGTATGGCATGCTAGTTACTTGAAATGACAAGGTATCTCGTTTGATCTGATCCGAGTTGCTTTTATCGATTTATACGATTTGTTTGATAACATTTGCCTTGCCATCCCTTGGTGTGTCATTTGTGTAATTCTTTATTATCTGGCATTTCAAGCACAGTGTTATGTGATCAGTATGTATGTTTGTACAAGCCGTATGTGATGTACGTACGTGATGTATGTATGTGATGTATGTATGTGATGTATGTATGTCATGTATGTATGTCATATATGTATGAGATGTATGTCATGTATGTATGAGATGTATATCACGTATGTATGAGATGTATGTATGTATGTGATGTATATGGTGCATGTGTATATGTGATGTATGTATGAGGTGTATGTATATGGTGTATGTATGTGATGCATGTACAGTATGTGATGTATGTACAGTATGTGATGATTGTTTATGATATCTGTCTGTCTGTCTGTCTGTCTGTCTGTCTGTATGCATGTATGTATATATGTGATATGTGCCTCATTGACTATGCCAGTGGGAAGTGCTGCATTGTTGAGGTGGCTCTACCATTCGATGCTTTTGTGAACACCTGTTATGATTCAAAGTTCAAAAAGTACCTTCCACTTTGTCAGAGAATCCAGGAAACTGGGTTTGAATGTAAAGTAATTGTGCTGGTCATAGGGTCGCTTGGAGTTGTGCACAGCAGATTCTGCAGTGGACTGAAAACGCTAGGACTAAACACACAGAGAGCCAAAGCAGCTGCTCGATACTGCTCAGTGAGTACAATGATTGGCTCCTTCATCATCTGGAGAAAGAGGTGTAGATCTGTTTCCCAGGAAAGAGTGGTATGATGCAGTTCAGGGTGAGAGTGGGTTGACTGTCAAGTGCGGTCTAAAGGCTCCTACACACGTATCGGTTGTCCCCCGGTTTTGCTGCCGATCCGGTCAAGAATCGGAACGATTGATTCATTTGCATACAATCCGGCCCGGTTCTTGTCCGTAGGGCAGGCTCTATTCCCCGACCCGGTATCGACCGATTTGTATGCCGGGCGACGCGAGAGCGACGAGAATCTCGCGACTACTTGCCAATTTAAATGGCCGACGTGTCTCAGCTTTGCACAGAACTCGGTGTATTTGGGGGATAATGAAACCCCATCCAAAGAAAATGTAAGCCATGAACAGCATTAATTTATCAAAGCTCTATGCTGAATGCATCATTAGGTCGTGAAAGGTTCTACATTTTACAAATTGAATGCAGGTCGACACGGCGAAGAATCTGTCGCCACGGCGTTGCGTGTTCGCACAGAAAACGCTGTATTTCGGGATACTAGAAACCCCATCCAAAGAAAATGTAAGCCATGAACAGCATTAATTTATCAAAGCTGTATGTTGAATGCATCAACAGGTCGTGAAAGATTCTACATTTTACAAATCGAAGGCAGGTCACACGCATACAGCTACACGTCAAAGCATCGTTGCCATAGCTCGGCGAAGGGACGCAACTCTAAATTCTGACCTCGCTGAAAATCGCTCGAGTGCGATGTCTCGGTGTAATCGCTGCGTGTGGTTGTCAACCCGATTTTTACATGCACGGTTAGACCGGATCGGGAGCAAAATCGGCTTGAAAACCGGTACGTGTATAGGCGCCTTAAGGGAGATAATTGACATTACTTCCCTTGAATCACAGCTGAAACTTTGCAGGGAGATGGGAGAACATGCTGAGTGGTGTGTACTTCTGAATTATGACCTTCAATATTCATTGTGCCTATGTTCAGAAACAATAATAAAGGAACATGTGTATATTTTTTACACTTGCAATGTGGATTCTGACTGTGCAGTGTCCATGTGCCCCTTTCCTTGTTTGTGCTGATTAATCCTGTATTTAGTCTCTTATGCCTAAGTGAGAAAAAATATATGTAAAGAAAGCTTTAGTGTGTAAGTGCATATACGTTTTAGTGCCTCACCTGATTCTCTGAGATGCTTTATGCAGTCACACTTGTCCTGGTGAGGGATGTGTGAATGCCAATTGCTTGTGTTGGTTCTTGTATAACTCAATAATGCTAAAAAGCTGTTCCCAGTGCTTCATGTCAAAATGAGGGAATATTACATGTAAAAGAAGATGCTCTGATATATGAATACAAGTAAATTTCAGTATAATAATGAACATCTGAATGCTATAACCTGCCTCTTATACTCACATCCCACTGAGGAGTATATAAATATAAATATGACTGTAGCTACTATGCAGGAGTCTACACTGAAAGTGACATCCTGAATGTTTGGCTCGGCAGATATATACATGTATGTAGCTTAACAGCTCTATATTTTTGTGTTTGACATTTTGCCCACTCATGAAAACCCATACTTATGTGTGCCATTGTGGACATGTACATAGCTAATCCTCTTGGTCAAGACAATCTAGCTGTTGTTGTGTTGGCCTTCTACGCTTTACATGCCAAAGTAGGTCTCCATTATCTCTTTCGTGGGTCGGACAGCTCAAGTTACAAAGTGTGTTTATTCATTAGTTGTTCATGTGCGCAGACTTTGTGCAATGTTCATGAATAAAGTCTTTTTGATATGTATGTATGTATGTATGTATGTATGTATGTATGTATGTATGTATGCATGCATGCATGCATGCATGCATGCATGCATGCATGCATGCATGCATGTATGTATGTATGTATGTATGTATGTATGTATGTATGTATGTATGTATGTATGTATGTATGTATGTATGTATGTATGTATGTATGTATGTATGTTTGTATGTTTGTATTGTATGTATGTATGTATGTATGTATGTATGTATGTATGTATGTATGTATGTATGTATGTATGTATGTATGTATGTATGTATGTATGTATGTATGTATGTATGTATGTATGTATGTATGTATGTATGTATGTATGTATGTACGTACGTACGTACGTACGTACGTACGTACGTACGTACGTACGTACGTACGTACGTACGTACGTTTGTATGTATGTATGTATGTATGTATGTATGTATGTATGTATGTATGTATGTATGTATGTATGTATGTATGTATGTATGTATGTATGTATGTATGTATGTATGTATGTATGTATGTATGTATGTATGTATGTATGTATGTATGTATGTATGTATGTATGTATGTATGCATGCATGCATGCATGCATGCATGCATGCATGCATGCATGCATGCATGCATGCATGCATGCATGCATGCATGTATGTATGTATGTATGTATGTATGTATGTATGTATGTATGTATGTATGTATGTATGTATGTATGTATGTATGTATGTATGTATGTATGTATGTATGAGGGCTTGGAAGTGATAGGTCCATGCAAACCTGATCTGTGCGTGCTAGATCATCTAAACTCCATAGCCTTCATAATTGAGATTGCCAACCCTTTTGATACCTTTGTGGACAAATGCTATCAGCATAAATTCCAGAAATACATGCCTTTGTGTCTCACACTCAATGAAGCCGGTTTTTACACGAGAGTTGTAGTGCTGGTTATTGGATCTCTGGGCACTGTGCACAGGCGATTCACAAAAGGTCTTGTGATGCTGGGTTTGTCCAGTCACCAGGCTAAAAACCTGGCCAAATATCTCAGCTTGTCAGTCACGATAGGTTCAAGACGTGCCTGGGCAAGGAGAAGCTTTTTGTTGGATAGAACTGGGGGAGAACAAGGGCAGCAGCATAGTGCATAGCCCTGAGCCTATCTATCGTTGTGCGTGATGGCATTGTAGTTCTGTGTCAGAGCTAAGAAGGAACCCAGAACTCTCTTGAATGGTTTATGTATTTGCAGTTTTGTCAATAATTTGTACAATTTTTATGCAATAAAGTGATTTTATATGTCTCTGTCAGCGCGATGATTGGATCACGCATCGCCTGGAAACAGAGATGCAGCAAAGTACTACCATGAGATTTTTCTCACAAAGACTTAATTTCAGGACTCGCAATACTGACAATCGCTTGCCTGTGTGGGAACGATGTGCCTGTCGGCTGTAGGGCTTACTGATGCCTCCCGGGACAGCAGGCAGATTGCAACCAAACTGCCCTGTGGTAGACATCGAGACATGTCGCCAGGATAACTTTGTGAAGCTCTTAACTGTCGATAGCCTGTCGTACCTGGGACCGATAACCATGAGACTCTCGATGTCGTGCGCGATTATGGTGCTGTGACGCGCCTCTTCTTGTTCGGATTTCGCGTGATGGTTTCTGCGGTCTCTTGGATGTTTCATTTTCTTGTCTATTTGATGTGATATTCTCAGTGCACCGAAGTGTGTATTTTTTCGAGAATAAAGTCAATTTGATATGTATGTATGTATGTATGCACTGCCTTTATCTTGAATGTAAACTTATACAAGGAATATACAGATTGTGATGTAAAATGTGTTAACTGCATGCATGTATGGAATAGCGAGGAATACCTTAACTACACCGGTATGCAGGTCAAGCATGCAAAGTGTGCAGTTATTCACCGCCAGCGGTGAGGAAACAACTGGGTCAGGCGTGACAAGAGTCAAGAATTAGAGCTCTTGGTCCGAGGGGAACGACTGCCGAAGTATGGTAAAGATCGTGCATACCAGTATCTGGGTTTTCATATCAACCCGGCACCGCGGAGAAGAAACAAATGGACGAGACAAAAGCAGAGTTCACAGCCTTGCTACGGAAGATCTCCAATTCACCTCTGCCTGTCAACAAAAAGATAGATGATGTGAACGTCATCGCATCGTCTAGATTGAACTTCTACTACAGCTAACATGTGGTTCCCAGAAAAACTACTGAAGGAGATGGAGGACAAAATTGTTGAATTCGTGCTTGACCAGCTCAAACTCAACTCCTCTTCTATAATATGCCAGGTATTCACGCCGAGGAAAGAGGGTGGATTCAGTTCAGTTCAGTTCAGACCCTTGACCGATTTGGCCGTCGGGGGGACATGAGGCATGACGAGACAGCAGTCTTCCTCTGTTGCTGCGGCAATTATGGTAAATCTATTGTAAATAATTTCTTATTTTCTAGCGGGTGACCTCCCTTTGGTCACTCTTGCGCGTTTGGCGCGCCTGTCAAATTTCATCGTTTGCAACTCACATCGCCTTGAGACCTTAGACTTGACAGCATCAGTAACTAACAGTTGACCAGTATTTTTGAGCATTCGTTCGGCTAACGCAACATGAACCAGTTCTACGGATTTCATAAAGCATAAGGTACGAAGCCTGTGTTGGCGGTCTCATTCCACTGCTTAGATGATGTAGAATAATGCATTTGTAACCCAGCAATTCTTGTAAAGATTGCGATATAACATTAACAGACGACATCTTTTCATGCGCACTTGGTGAAGTTGGTCTTGGGCGAACCACTTTTGTACTTTGCATAGTTTTTTCAGTTTTTCTTGCTTGTATTGCTGTTGTTGTATTCAGCTTTTGAAACTGTGCACTAGTTTTATTGTTTTGTCACGCTCATTTTTGTGTGTACATCTGAGTATTTCGTGTTTATCTTAGGACACTTCGATGTCACCAGGCTGCCCTGACCTTGACCCCGGCTATAGTCATCTTCGCTGACCTTTCTTGATAACCCAGGACGAGGTACGAATCAATGATGCTAATTTATGTAATTCCTTTATACGGTGATGTGATGTACAGTTGACAAACACGATGTACCTCTTTCTGTCTCTCATACACCTTGTCCCTCCAGGTTTACTGGAGGTCCTACAGACTTTATTAGTCTGTCTGTGTGTGTGTCTGTCTGTCTGTCCCGTCTCCACGGCCTATATCTCAAAAACTACTGGACGGATTTCCTTGAGATTTTGCACACTGACTGGAAGTTAGGTCCGATTCAATATTATCAAATTTTCAGAATCGAGGTTTGAAAAGAAAGTGACTTTTTTACATTTTGGTGTTTCAATGAAAACAATTCAACAGACTCCATTTTGCAAAATCTGTGA
>JAWQFJ010026394.1:17500-21511 GCA_034096865.1 Theodoxus fluviatilis | reverse complement strand
TTCCCCTTGAAAATGTACAGTTTTTGTAAACTTGGCTGATTGTCATATTAATTAAGACGCCTGCCAAGAAATTTCTGCTACTGACTTGGATTTTAGGCTCTATCGTGAACATGAAAGACTAGTGAGAAACGCCGTATACAAGAAAACGCAAGGACAGCGTGCCTTCTCCTATATGGACCTGTAACCTGGAATAGCCTCCCTCGCTCAGTCCGTCATTCTGACACTCTGCCCCAGTTCAAAAGTGCTCTAAAGACCCAACTCTTCCGATCCGCCTTTCCCACTGAGCTGCTTCGCCTTACTTGACCTTGCCTGCAAGTGCTGTGTATATTGTATAGTTTGTTCTATTTGTTCTACTGGATCTTAGTTTTGTTTTTTGTTTATGTGTGTAGGGTGTGAGTATTTGTAGGCATGTGGTGTTGAGTGGTTGTGTGAGTGTTGATTATTTGGATTGTAAACGCCATGAGCTTGCCTGTCAAGGGAAGGTATGTGCGTATGAATAAACTATTATTAGTAGTAGTAGTAGTAGTAGTAGTAGTAGTAGTAGTAGTAGTAGTAGTAGTAGTAGTAGTAGTATCATCATCATCATTATTATTATTGTTATTATTATTAGTAGTAGTAGTAGTAGTAGTAGTAGTAGTAGTAGTAGTAGTAGTAGTAGTAGTAGTAGTATTTCTGGGTTGTATGATGATTCTCCATTAGACCTAAACCCAGATTATATGATTGCTAGAATATAACGGAATGAGAACACAAGTTTAGGCGTACAAAAACGTATTGTTCTAATAGGATTCAAATTTTGAACCCCTAGCAGTGAACGCCGTAAAGCTTTCTCTCTGTGGGTGTAAGAATGGACTTGCTGCGTTTACTTACGCAATGTGTAAATGGCCAATGACTAAGAATATGAAGTCATCACTTCCTCTCACTTCAACCAACACACTTATTTTGGTAATCAATGGTCTTCCATAGCCTATAAAGGCTGAGAGACCGTATGGCTTCATACATTTATCTGGCAATCCACCTTTCGTTTAGGCTATCCTGTCGCTGTAGCCAACGTTTTTCCTCGATGTGATCGCAGCAGAAGCTTCACGCCCAAACGTAGACTTTCTAGGCAGATCTGCCTTGATTTAGCGCCGTGGAGGTGGTGGCCTCCTGCATCTGTGGAGCTGGTGTGTGTCTGGCCTTGCTGGTTCGCATCCTCACGCTGGGAATTCCTCTCAAAATACGTGGGGATCGTTTGAGCTTGTCCTGAATAAACAAATCTGGGCAATATATGTATTCCTCGCAGTGCTTCTTTCCGTCGCGTGCCTTGCAACGCCGTGGGCTGCCCAAGCCCTAACTCCTCTCCACACTTCGGGAAGGCTGTGAATGAAAAAGGCTGGGGAAAGAGGAGGAGGAGGAGGAGGAGGAGGAGGAGGAGGAGGAGGGAAGAGGAGGAGGAGCAGGAGAGGAAGGAGGAGGGGGAGGAGGAGGAGGACGACGACGACGACGACGAGGACGACGACGAGGTGGAGGACGACGAGGAAGAGGAGGAGGAGGAGGAGGAGGAGGAGAGGGGGAGGAGAGAGGAGGAGGAGAGTAGAGAGGAGTAGGAGAGAGGAGGAGGAGGACGAGGAGGAGGAGAGACGAGGAGGAAGAGGACGAGGAGGAGGAGAGACGAGGAGGAGAGACGAGGAGGAGAGACGAGGAGGAGGAGGAGGAGGAGGAGGAGGAGGAGGAGGAGGAGGAGGAGGAGAGGAGGAGGAGGAGGAGGAGGAGGAGACGAGGAGGAGAGAGGAGGACGAGGAGGAGGAGGAGAGAAACTCTGGAGGAGGAGGAGGTGGAGGAAGTGGAGGAGGAGGAGAGAGGAGGAGGAGGAGGAGGAGGAGGAGGAGGAGGAGGAAGAGGAGGAGGAGGAGGAGGAGGAGGAGGAGGAGGAGGAGGAGGAGGAGGAGGAGGAGGAGGGGAGGAGGAGGAGGAGGAGAGAGGAGGAGGAGGAGGAGAGAGGAGGAGAGAGGAGGAGGAGGAGGAGGAGGACGATG
The DNA here is from genome assembly GCA_034096865.1 of Theodoxus fluviatilis. NCBI lineage: Eukaryota > Metazoa > Mollusca > Gastropoda > Cycloneritida > Neritidae > Theodoxus > Theodoxus fluviatilis. The sequence continues at coordinate 19,496 of JAWQFJ010026394.1, read as the reverse complement.
ACGAGGAGGAGAAAGGAGAAGAGGAGGAGGAGAGAAGACGAGGAGGAGGACGGAGGAGGAGGGAGGACGAGGAGGGAGGAGGAGGAGGAGGGAGAAGGGAGGAGGAGGAGAGGAGGAGGAGGAGGAGGGAGGAAGAGGAGGAGGAGGAAGAGGAGGACGACGACGACAAAGAGGAGGAGGAGGACGACGACGACAAAGCGGAGGAGGAGGAGGCGAATGACGAGGAGGCAAACGACGAGAAGGAGAACGACGACGAGGAGAACGACGACGAGGAGGAGAACGAGGAGGAGGAGAACGAGGAGGAGGAGGAGGAGGAGGAGGAGGAGGAGGAGGAGGAGGAGGAGGAGGAGGAGGACATTGTCGAGGACGAGCATGAGGAGAAGCAGGAAAAGAAGCAGCAGACAAAAAAAGGAGAAGAAGGACCAGGAATAGGAGAGGCAGAAGCAGGTGGAAGAGAAGGAGCAGGAAAGGGAGGAGTATGAGGAAATGGTGGAGCAGAGATAGAAGAGAAAAGAGGAGGAGGACGCGGGAGAAATTATACTTCTTTGCAGGGGCTGGAGGACACATAAAAGACAAAGCAGATGAAGAAGAGGAAAACTGCCAGAAAACGAGATACACGGGACAAGGTGACCAGAAATTTCGCGCGCCAGTGCCTGCAACTCAGATGCAAACCTTCATGCAGTTACGCATGCACTCACGCATGCGCTCTTAGCGGTGCAAAGGAAAGCAAGTAGTTTGCAGTAGCGTGAAGTACATGTGCAGTGACGGAGCCACTGACGTCTGTTACGTTCTGATTCAGCCTAGCGGTGCCAGCAGCAAACAATCAGCATGCACAGCAGTTTCGCATTTCCCTCCCGTCTAATTAGCCTCAGTCTTACACCTCTCCCTCCCACACCAAGTATCCTCCCCCTTCCCCCTCTCTCCACCCCCAACCCCACCCCGCATCTCTCACTATCAACCCCTCTCCATGTCTACCGCACTCCCTCCCTCAGCTGCACACTTTTATTCTCCCTTCTCTCCCCTTTCCCCTCCCCCCAGCCCACTCCCACCCCACCCCGCCTCTCTCACCATCAACGCCTCTCTCCATGTCTACCGCACTCCCTCCCTCAGCTGTATACCTCTATTCTCCCTTCTCTCCCCTTCCGACTTCCCCCTCTCCTACCCTCCTCTTACACACTCCCTCTTCCACAGTCATCTTCTCTCTCCATCTCCACCTCTTCCCTTCCCCCCTGCTGCACACCCATCTTATCCCTTCCTCCTCCTCCCCCCCCCCCCCCCCCAATCTGACCCCTTCCTCCCACCCCCCTTTTCTTTCTCCTCCCACAATCCCTTCCCGCCCTCCTTTTTTCTACATTTCAGGTTCGCCTCCCTACTCATCCTAACACCACCACCACCACTACCACTCCTCACCCACTCACATTCCCTTTATCTTCAGTTCCACACCCAAATATCACATCCGTCCCCATATCCACCCTCCATCCCCACCCCCACCCCCACCTCATCCACCCATCCTTTCCTTTTCTCACCGCAACTGTGGCAGTGGAAGTATGTGTGTGTGCGACATATTAGTCATGGGGTAATTACACGCGGGCCAATCATGCCAGTGCAATTATTGGGCCTGGCACTCAGTAGCAGCGGCCGAGTTGCAGTCGTCGGTGGCAGCAGCAGCGTGCAAATTGCGTCCTGATATCCATGACATTCAGACGCACGTGTCTCCCCACTCCTGTCCTGGGCCATCAGGGGCAGTCGGCCGATAGGGCGGAGCAAGTCTGCGAGTTCCAGAGTCTTCTCTGCGAGATGTCTCCTGTCTGCAGACATGAGGAGCCATGCAGAGAGAGTGTGCTGGTGGCGTGGATGACAGAACGAAATGTGCTTTGCGGAGGGTGAACGTGACATGGCATTTTTTGCCTGATCGTTTATGCTTGGAAGTTGAGATTGAAATATGTGTGGTGACAGCAGCAGTCTGAAAATGAGTGTTCCTCTCTCTCTCTCTCTC
>JAWQFJ010026394.1:7500-10000 GCA_034096865.1 Theodoxus fluviatilis | reverse complement strand
AGGGAGGGGGGGGGGGGGGGGGGGGGGGTGCTGCTATAATTAAGATGCCTTCCTTTTGCTACTCGCACAGACAAATCAAACCCGGGCAGAGACAGGAAGAATCTGTGACCAAACAAAAACTCTTGGAAATGACCGCGCTGCCAGATTGCACAGATTTGCACCATTTTTCTCAAAATTTTCCGGGGGGGCATGCCCCCGGACCCCCCTAGAGGGGCGTGCCTGCTTCGCAGGCACGCACTCGTGGCTTCGCCACTTTGATGAGAAGACCCTAAAACAATTTTAAGCACCCCCCCTCAAAAAACTTTGATCCGGCCCTGGGATGGAACAATAATCTGTCTTGATGAGGATAAATATACACACACAATGACACACACACACACACACACACACACACACACACACACACACACACACACACACACACACACACACACACACACTCCAGCCTCAGCGTACCGCTTCAAACTTCCCGTCAAAAATGTCAGTCACGACCGGTAGCAAAACCTCGAAGAAAAGCCCCGATTTCACGGAGCGGGAATCGGATAGCTATCATAAAAGCGGTGTCAGCAAGATACGGATACATTAAAAGCAGCATACACACAGCCCAAGCAAACAAAAGAAGACGGACAGCGTGGGAGGAGGTGACAAATGAAGTGCGAGGTGGGTGAGGCTGGCTCGAGTGTGTGTGTGTGTGTGTGTCACCGTTTATTAAGTTCATCAGCAAGAGGCAAACGAGCAGAAGATCAAGTTTTACAATATGGCAGGATTTCCAAGTGAGAACCATTGAAATTCAGTAAGGAAGGGGTGGAACAATAATCTGTCTTGATGAGGATAAAATATACACACACAGTGACACTGACACACACACGCACACACACACACTCGATCAGCCTCAACTCACTTTCCCCACCAAACTCGTGAAACCCTGGCGATCGTCACACATTTTCTCAGTTACCAAAAATAAAGCAATTTAATCTGAGCAGTGTTTTCATAACACAGATGCAATTTTAATGTATCGTTTTCATAGCATCAGACAACACTAGCATTGTACCCAATGTCAATAGCAGCAGGCAGGTTCGAGGACAACACTGTTTACTGGTGTCGCAGCGGTCCGCGCTTCAGCTATAAATAGCAGTGCGCGAAGCTCGGCGACCTGCATTTCCAACTGTAAAATGTAAGCGTTTTCACGACCTATTGATGCAATCAACATACAGCTTTCATAATTTAATGCTGTTCATGGCTTATACTTTCTTTGGATGGGTTTCCAGTGTCCCAAAATACAGCTTATTATTTGCGAACCGTGAACAGGTCGGCCATTTAATTTCGCGCTGGTCTTGGACTTTGGTGTGTAGTCTAACAAATCCTTGGACCACCGTAGTCCGCAGTTCAGTCTGCCGACTGAACAAAGTCCACGTTCATGAATTGTAGACTACGACAGTCCAAGTTCATGAATTGTAGACAACGACAGTGGTCCGAGACTAGTCTTAGACCACGCTGAAAGTCCAAGTTCATGAATTACACCCCTGGTCAATGGCGGCACACAACCTACAACCACTGATAGACTGCAAAACTCCGTTCCTCACTCACTCATTGAAATTGTTAATCCCTCACGAAATCCCCCGTGTGATAAGGGTTAGAACAGACAGACCCACCGCGCGATTCGTAAGACGAGAACAAATTGGGAAATAAATACACTATTTGCTCTTTCTCTAACCAGCCCTACTGATGTCATAATTATCATTGTTCAATAGCATATAAAAAGCTGACAGGAAGTGCATGAGACTCCTTTCATTCTTTCATTAATTTATTCGTTAATTCATTCATTCATTTCCTCGTGAACCGACACGGTCAGATTCAAGTGACTTCTTCTAAGACTGACAAAGTCTATCAAGGAGACAAGGCACCGACGATAGTCAAATACTTATTTCGTCAACAGCAGTTGAGTGCGAGTGAAAATAAAGTGCGAGATACGGTACACCGGTAAATTCAGCCAAAACACAAAAGAGACATTAGCCTAGTAAACCTGCCTTGTATTGACCCGTATTACTCGGGCTGAAACGTCGATGACAAGCAACACGTGCCATAATTTTTTTCTTGGGGTGAGAGTGGGAGGTGGGGGTGGGGGTAGGGGCAAAGGGGTGGCAGGTGGGGAGGGGGGAGGGGGCAGAACACGTGCGTGTCGCGTTCAACAAACCTCGAACGTTTGTCTGTCTCTCAGTCAGATCACAAGCATCTGGCCTCCGTCCATTCGTCCATCATTCTTCTGTCTCTCAGATTGTCTGTCTGTCTGTCTGTCTGTCTGTCCGTCCGTCTGTTCTGCCGTGTGTTTGTGTGTCTGTATGTCTGCGTGTCGGTCTGTCTGCTTCTCCGTCTCTCCTTCCCTCCATCCGTCCTTCCGTCAGTCCATCAGTCCATCTGTCTATCCGTTGCCGTTGTCTCTGTCTGTCCGTCAGTCTGTCTGTCCGTCAGTCTGTCTGTCCGTCAGTCTGTCTGTCCGTCA
>JAWQFJ010026392.1:0-12441 GCA_034096865.1 Theodoxus fluviatilis | reverse complement strand
GCGCTCCACTCACACTGCTGCGCTGCACACACACTGCTGCGCTGCACTCGCACTGCTGTAATGCACTCGCACTGCTGCGCTGCACTCACACTGCTGCGCTGCACTCACACTGCTGCGCTGTACTCACACTGCTGCGCTGCACTCACACTGCTGTGATGCACTCACACTGCTGTGCTGCACTCACACTGCTGCGCTGCACTCGCACTGCTGTGATGCACTCGCACTGCTGCGCTGCACTCACACTGCTGCACTCACACTGCTGTGATGCACTCACACTGCAGTGCTGCACTCACACTGCTGCGCTGCACTCGCACTGCTGTGATGCACTCGCACTGCTGCGCTGCCCTCACACTGCTGCGCTGCAATCACACTGCTGCGCTGCACTTACACTGCTGCGCTGCACTCACACTACTGCACTCACACTGCTGCGCTGCCTGTAGGTTGACATACGTGCAGTTTAAGGGATTGGCGGCTGTGGCGAAATGCTTTCAGTGGTGCGAGTATCAACACATGCATCACGTGCCACAGAGCTACGACATTCCACAGCCCTTGCCTCCTCTTCCTCGCTGGCTTGACCACTGCACTGACCCCCCTGCGTTTGAACTGGAATGAATGAATGCTTCAGCGACGATCCGCTCGCACGTACGAGCAGGATTTTTGCGTTATGCTTGCTTGTCCCACACTGCCGACACGGACGAGCTGCGTGCACTATAAGAGGGCGGGAAAGTTGTATGTGTCCATCCATTGGACAGACTTTCACTTTAAAGTTTCAGTCGCCTACCACCTTTGCCTGCAGGCTTCTTAAAGTGGGGCAGATTTATCGTTGGAAGGTTAACCGTGCTAGCGCGCCATGGCGGACGCAGAAATGCAAAAATGTCAAAAGATTGTATCTGGAAGCGAGCAAGCAGTGTGGAGGGAGAAAATTTGATGCAGGACTTCGCTCACCGATCGTTGTCGCACCTTGGTGTTTCCTGTCCTTTGTTGCGTCTCTGCTAATTCTCTGCGCAGTTGGGCAGCCTGCGGTTTTTCTTCCTCCGTCTGTTGCATATCTGCAGCCATCGAAGGAATTTGGGCGATGGTTGGACCCTGCAGTCTCACGCAAATTTTTATTTGATGATATCTTACGCGGGATCGGAAGATTAAATCAATGTCCAACATTAGACGGTAGTCTGTGTTTTACATATGAAAGTGTGTGTGTGTGTGTGTGTGTGTGTGTGTGTGTGTGTGTGTGTGTGTGTGTGTGCGTGCGTAGGTGTGTGAGTTTGTGTGTCTGTGTGTGCGTGCGTGAGTGTGTGTGTGCGTGTGCGTAATTTTTAACACGGCAGAACTGCAAAACAGTATTCAGAGAAGGTACCTAGATGCCTTTACTGACCTGATATTTCGATTTTCTTATAAACTACGTTTACATTTCTTTCTTGCAGCGAACTTCTCGTCCACTCCAGATCCAAGACGTTGGAAAAGATGGCGGGGCTTCTTCTACCAGACCGAGGGCATTGTCTGCGTGGAAAGTCGCAGGAGACTTTCCTGGTGACAACAGACGAGCCGAGGGTGAAGGTGGTGCCAGGATGAGCTGGACGCAGGTGTAGGGTGGCATGGCCTCCAATTAGTGGGGGCATATGACACCCCCCGAGGGGGCCGACGGCCCACAACCGCTCTGTCATCGTCCCAAGCCCTTCCGCCGGAGACCTCCGGTCCCGGCCGTAGCCCACACTTTCTGACCTACTGCGCATGCGCGCCGCGGTGTTGATGGCGTTATTTGCAGGGCTGCGACAAACATGGCGCCTCAGGGGAGACCACCCTGCTCCGCGGGATATCCGTCACGGACGCAACGGTTGGCGAATCGATAATCTCGGACAGCAAACTGGGCAGCAGAAAAAGAACTATTGGTTTTCACGTCTACCTTTGGCATTTTTCTCCTCAACTGTGACACGGCTTCATAAGGAATTTTGTTCATACAGGCCAGTGCGAAAATCGAGCTTTTTTTCTTCTAGATTATGTCATTTGCTACAAAATAAGGGATGTCAGTTTTTTATTTTTAAATATCATTTCTGTGGCTTTTGAAAAAGACTTGACACGGCTTCCGCGAGAACCAAAGATTGATTAAATAAGTCGAACAAGTTTTGATACAGATAATGTCAAAACCCCTGTCATGAAGGTAAGAGAACATAATATATATAAAATGTGTATTTGTGTTATGGTGCGCCGCTCCGTGTGTGCAAATGTAGTGTCTACTTGAGGGCTCTCCTGTCCGCGGGTACAGAGAAATCTCTTTGCCCAATGAGTATATATATTTGATAACTTATCCGAACATTTGAAGGTGTTTGTGCTGAGGGTGATGAGTTCCTTGTTGGTCTGTTCTCCTCCAACAGCACTGGCGGTTAGGTAGGGCTCCACCCAACATGCAGCACTGGCGGGTAGGTAGGGCTTCACCCAACATGCAGCACTGGCGGGTAGGTAGGGCACCACCCAACATGCAGCACTGGCGGGTAGGTAGGGCTTCACCCAACATGCAGCACTGGCGGGTAGGTAGGGCTCCACCCAACATGCAGCACTGGCGGGTAGGTAGGGCTTCACCCAACATGCAGCACTGGCGGGTAGGTAGGGCTTCACCCAACATGCAGCACTGGCGGGTAGGTAGGGCTTCACCCAACATGCAGCACTGGCGGGTAGGTAGGGCACCACCCAACATGCAGCACTGGCGGGTAGGTAGGGCTTCACCCAACATGCAGCACTGGCGGGTAGGTAGGGCTTCACCCAACATGCAGCACTGCATGGCGGGTAGGTAGGCTTCACCCAACATGCAGCACTGGCGGGTAGGTAGGGCTTCACCCAACATGCAGCACTGGCGGGTAGGTAGGGCTCCACCCAACATGCAGCACTGGCGGGTAGGTAGGGCTCCACCCAACATGCAGCACTGGCGGGTAGGTAGGCTTCACCCAACATGCAGCACTGGCGGGTAGGTAGGGCTCCACCCAACATGCAGCACTGGCGGGTAGGTAGGCTTCACCCAACATGCAGCACTGGCGGGTAGGTAGGGCTCCACCCAACATGCAGCACTGCATGGCGGGTAGGTAGGGCTCCACCCAACATGCAGCACTGGCGGGTAGGTAGGGCTCCACCCAACATGCAGCACTGGCGGGTAGGTAGGGCTTCACCCAACATGCAGCACTGGCGGGTAGGTAGGGCTTCACCCAACATGCACCCGAAAACAGGGCAGAGAACTTTGTGCTCGATTGAATGCTGCAGTTTGAAGGCAAAGTTATCGGTCTCATGTAGCAGACAGACAGACAGACAGACAGACAGACAGACAGACAGACAGACAGACAGACAGAGACAGACAGGCAGACAGGCAGACAGACAGGCAGACAGAGACAGACAGAGACAGACAGACAGACAGAGACAGACAGACAGACAGACAGACAGACAGACAGACAGACAGACAGACAGACAGACAGACAGACAGACAGACAATCTTCATTATCCAGATGTGGAAATTCGTTGGTAGCGACTCATCCCCCATGTCTGGCTCTCAGTCTGCTTTGCACTTTTATCCCTGAGTCTTCCTTTACATGCTTCTGACGACAAGCACAGTGCCAGACAAGCACAGTGCCAGACAAGCAGTGCCAGGCAAGCACAGTGCCAGACAAGCACAGTGCCAGGCAAGCACAGTGCCAGACAAGCACAGTGCCAGACAAGCACAGTGCCAGACAAGCACAGTACCAGACAAGCACAGTGCAAGGCAGCACAGAGCAATGCAGCACAGGACCAGACAGCACAGTGCATGGCAGCACAGTACAAGCTGCAGGCAGCAGTGCAGACAGCAGAGTGCCAGACAAGCACAGTGCCAGACAAGCACAGTGCCAGACAAGCACAGTGCCAGGCAGCACAGTGCAAGCAGCACAGTGCAAGCAGCACGACAGGCAGCACAGTGCCAGACAAGCACAGTGCCAGGCAAGCACAGTGCCAGACAAGCACAGTGCCAGGCAAGCACAGTGCCAGGCAAGCACAGTGCCAGACAAGCACAGTGCCAGACAAGCACAGTGCCAGGCAAGCACAGTGCCAGACAAGCACAGTGCCAGACAAGCACAGTGCCAGACAAGCATAGTGCCAGACAAGCACAGTGCCAGACAAGCACAGTGCCAGACAAGCACAGTGCCAGACAAGCACAGTGCCAGGCAAGCACAGTGCCAGACAAGCACAGTGCCAGACAAGCACAGTGCCAGACAAGCACAGTGCCAGACAAGCATAGTGCCAGGCAAGCACAGTGCCAGACAAGCATAGTGCCAGACAAGCACAGTGCCAGACAAGACGGGACGCACGCACATGCATGTGTGATCTGGTGCAGGATGCATCTCCTCTCCTTGGGAGGAATTCCAGCCCGAAGCGGAGTCACGGTCGCATCCAAGAGTTGACATGATCGCAGTGCCGTGCCTTCACCGCCCTGACAGGCACCCGCCCCATGTTGCATAGACGCGAGGTAAGCGAGGATCTTGCGGGGAGTAGATCGGTGTCAACATGTGTAAACATTTTATAGCTGCAGATGGAAAGACTATCACATATTGACACATTTTGACACCGGCCTATTCCTCGCTAGATCCTTGCTTTTCTCGCGTCTATGCAACACAGGCCAGGTTTTACTCGAGGATGGGGAGAGGCAAAGCCAGTGAAATGCAACTCCAGGGTCCTCGTAGCTCGGACTGTCGCTACAGCTAGCCACAAGCAACAGAGGGCAAGCACCCTAGACACTGAACTAGAGTCCCAAAAGTTGACTAGTAAGTGTGGCAAGGTGCTGGAAAATGCGAGAACCTTGGGGAAGTTTCTAGCTTGGACGTGAATTCCCTCAACAAGGCCGTTGCTTAGTTATGGCTCGTAGTCCGGGCGGAATTGCTTTTGATGTGTCACGTGACGCTTCGCGCTGCTTCGAGGCAATTAAGTGGGTTCTAGTTGTTCGAGAAAAATCTAGAGGCATTGCCAAAAAAAGTTAAACCTGCGAGTGTGTGTGTGTGTGTGTGTGTGTGTGTGTGTGTGTGTGTGTGTGTGTGTGAGAGAGAGAGAGAGAGAGAGAGAGAGAGAGAGAGAGAAAGAGAGAGAGAGAGAGAGAGAGAGAGAGAGAGAGAGAGAGAGAGAGAGAGAGAGAGAGCAGGGATGACACACGTGAGAACACAAAAGCGGGCGAGTGCGATGAGTTTTCCTATAAGAATGGAGTCCTCTACAGCACAGCACCCAAGAATGAAGCGACTGTATGTGAGAGCGCGAATAACACAAGTGAGAGCGCGGATAATACATGTGAGAGCATGACGATAACACATGTGAGAGCATGACGATAACACATGTGAGAGCATGACGATAACACATGTGAGAGCATGAAGATAACACATGTTACAGCATGACGATAACACAAGTGACAGCGGGGATAACACATGTGAGAGCATGAAGATAACACATGTGACAGCATGAAGATAATATATGCGAGAGCATGAAGATAACACATGTGAAAGCATGAAGATAACAATGTGAGAGCATGAAGATAACACAAGTGAGAGCATGAAGATAACACATTGAGAGCATGAATATAATATATGTGAGAGCATGAAGATAACACATGTGAAAGCATGAAGATAACAATGTGAGAGCATGAAGATAGCACACGTGAGAACATTAAGATAACACATGTGAGAGCATGAAGATAATACATGTGAGAGCAAGAAGATAACACATGTGAGAGCATGAAGATAAAACACGTGAGAGCATGAATATAACACATGTGAGAGCATGAAGATAACACATGTGAGAGCATGAAGATAACACGTGAGAGCATGAAGATAACACATGTGAGAGCATGAAGATAAAACACGTGACAGCGTGAATATAACACATGTGAGAGCAAGAAGATAATACGTGAGAGCGTGAAGATAACACATGTGAGAGCAAGAAGATAACACATGTGAGAGCATGAAGATAAAACACGTGAGAGCATGAATATAACACATGTGAGAGCATGAAGATAACACATGTGAGAGCATGAAGATAACACATGTGAGAGCATGAAGATAACACATGTGAGAGCATGAAGATAACACGTGAGAGCGTGGATAACACATGTGAGAGCGTGAAGATAATATATGTGAGAGCATGAAGATAACACATGTGAGAGCATGAAGATAACACACGTGAGAGCATGAAGATAGCACATGTGAGAGCATGACGATAATATATGTGAGGGCATGAAGATAACACAAGTGAGAGCATGAAGATAACACACGTGAGAGCATGAAGATAATATATTTGAGAGCATGAAGATAACACATGTGAGAGCATGAAGATAGCACACGTGAGAGCATTAAGATAACACATGTGAGAGCATGAAGATAACACATAAGAGAGCGTGAAGATAACACATGTGACAGCATGAAGATAACACATGTGAGAGCATGAAGATAACACATGTGAGAGCATGAAGATAACACATGTGAGAGCATGAAGATAAAACACGTGAGAGCATGAATATAACACATGTGAGAGCATGAAGATAACACGTGAGAGCATGAATATAACATATGTGAGAGCATGAAGATAACACGTGAGAGCGTGGGTAACACATGTGAGAGCGTGGATAACACGTGAGAGCATGAAGATAATATATGTGAGAGCATGAAGATAACACATGTGAGAGCATGAAGATAACAATGTGAGAGCATGAAGATAACACAAGTGAGAGCATGAAGATAACACATGTGAGAGCATGAAGATAACACATGTAAGAGCATGAAGATAACACATGTGAGAGCATGAAGATAACACATGTGAGAGCATGAAGATAACACATGTGAGAGCATGAAGATAGCACACGTGAGAGCATTAAGATAACACATGTGAGAGCATGAAGATAACACACGTGAGAGCATAAAGATAACACACGTGAGAGCATAAAGATAACACAAGTGAGAGCATGAAGATAACACATGTGAGAGCATGAAGATAACACATGTGAGAGCATGAAGATAATGCATGTGAGAGCATGAAGATAACACATGTAAGAGCATGAAGATAACACATGTGAGAGCATGAAGATAACACATTGAGAGCATGAATATAATATATGTGAGAGCATGAAGATAACACATGTGAAAGCATGAGACACAGTGACATGAGATAGCACACGTGAGAGCATTAAGATAACACATGTGAGAGCATGAAGATAACACATGTGAGAGCATGAAGATAACACATGTGAGAGCGTGGATAACACATGTGAGAGCATGAATATAACACATGTGAGAGCATGAAGATAACACATGTGAGAGCATGACGATAACACATGTGAGAGCATGAAGATAACACACGTGACAGCATGAAGGTAACACAAGTGACAGCATGAAGACAGGCAGGCTGCGACAACAGCGATTGTGTCTTCACGGGATCGAGCCGCAAGAGTGCAGTGCAGTTATGGCACTCTGCCCACTGACTTTATCGCTGTGAATCAAAGAGTGCACGGATGAGGGTTTTTGGAGCTACGACCAGATTTGTATTTTGACTTTGCCGGTGCAAGCTAGGAGAACCTCCGTATCCACACGGCGGCTTTTTGAAGGAGGCGGTCGCAGCATAAACATCTGACTGGCTTATCAGTTACATCTCTCGTCTGCAATGATCTGACTTTAGTGTTGTCATGTGCAGGTCTCGTGGATGTCATCGTGGACACTTCCAGCTATTTCGTGGGGCCCCGCAGTCTGGTCACGTGATGGATTTCAAACTCGTAGCCATTCAGCGTGGCTGAGACTAGTGAATATAGTCTCAGCAACAGGTTGGTCACGTGATAGCCTTAATTCTTCCATAACATGCATACCACCGTTCTGAACACAGAGTCTCAGCCACGCTGAATGCCATATATCACATCGTGAGTGTATTCCTCCGCTTGTTGTGATACACTCGATACTGGCAGCCATTTTTCCGTCAGTTCATTTTCTAAACATCGATTTCCCATGAATGTAAAACTTATATGCGGTAAAATTCGAATCACAAGAGTGTAATATTGTGAACTCTACTAATTATAAGGACTTTGAATACAACAGCAATATTTATACTTCATTGAGCGAGTAAGGCAACCAATCCCGTCTGCATAATCTTCGATACACACAGAAACCCACTGAGTGCTTTTGCTGATGAGGAATCATTAATTTAATGTATGCTTAGAAGGATTAAACTTAGAAAAACTGCTTCTGAGCTATCCGATAATATCGAACTTCGGAATCGGACGGATTCCTACAGAAGAAACTACCATTCGATTAACGTTCAACACAGACGGAATGTAGGTTAAATCACTTACTGACTCCATCAGTCGATACACGAATGATCGAAGTGTGGAGCTCCTCAAACAGTGTGAAGGCAGTTAGACCACAGGTTCCGGCCAGAAAGCATTTACTTGCGAGAGTATAACCATAGATTCACGAAACCAGCCCGGACCCATAGGAATCCTTTTCGCTGCGTTTATAGTAGGTCCAAAGATCGCGTGCATTACTAGGCCCTATATACACAATCGCACGTGCTCAAGGCAGTTTGCAACCTTATAGACACGTTCGCGCTAAAAGTAGTTCTCAAATGATTTCCTGAAAATCTCATAGATTAGTTTTATTAGAACACCAAATTTGTGTTTATCTATCGGGATAAATAATTGGAGTGAAATAGAATCGCCTCTTTTTACTCTCAATGGTCTTCTGATCATGTTGAATTTTGATTGGTAGAATCATTGGAATGTGGAGCCGAAGTCACGTGACCAACCTGTGTCAGAGATACTATGTCTCTGTGTTCAGAATGACTCGTAGCATGACGTTTTCGCACTCGTCATGTGCACATACATCATACCAGAAGAACCTCTTATAAGGAGCTATGTAAAGACTAATGAGAGTGCAAGAGTGTGTGTGCAACGTGTGCGCAAGTGTGCAACGTGCTAAACACGAAACTTGAGTGCAAATCGTCCTAGTGAGTGAGTTCTCTGGAATGGAATTCCGTGAGTGAAGTCCGGCATTTGAGGGTGGAAGCAAAGACGTGTAGTCCTTGACCATGTCGATGGATTCGGTCTGCTGTGAAGAAACACTAGAAAGAATGAAACTTTGTCAAAACTGACCACAGGTTTTTCGTTTGGTCTTTTCTGATGCAAGCTAGGAGAACGCTGTATCTGTCGACGGTACGAGGGAGACAATTGTAACAACATATATCTACGGTAAATAATTTTTTTCTAGGTAGTCTCTCGGGGACTGCGGAGGACGCTATGCTGTGTGGTCATGTTCTGTGGAGGTGGGCACGTATGTTGCTGCAGAGACCAACGTCCGAAGCGCACAGGCGGCTGCAGATGGGGCAAAGAAGGCCAGTGGTCAGGGCAGGGGTAGGGGCAGAGGCAACCCTGCGTCCTCGCTTCTTTGCAGCGGCAAGGCGTTGACCGCGGTCTGCCTCAGGGCTGGCTGTGGCTGTTTTTGTTGGGGCGCACCAGATTGGGGGGGGGGGGGTCCTCTTGGAGGAGGCAGCCTCAAGCTAGCGAGAATGGTACCAGTATGCGGAGAATTCGCGCAGAAACAGGCACGTGCATATCACATTTCCTCGATCAAATAATCGTTATGTACCCTTGTTACTACGTGGTAATCTTGACAAATTGTTCGAGTGGTGTGCCATACTGGAGCATGCTGGCCGGGTTCAACATTTCCCCCCGTTTAACTGGACAAGCAATGGTTGCCGCGAACCTCATTGCAACCCACCTCAGGGTGTCAAGTTCAATGACTCATACGGAAAAAGTTTTACAACGCTGAAGCAAAATGACATGTTGAATGCGTCAGCCCATTGGATGTTTCCCATTGGAGCCTACTGCCTGTTCTGGAGCATATTTCAATTACTATAGGACATTCTCACTTCTGAAATGGAAATTCAGCCCGAGTTTCGTCCCTTTACTTCCACTAGTTCCGGTAGACAGGTAAAAATAGAAGCTGATGGGATGATCGCTAGATCGTGGCAAAAGGATGACATTAAAGCATGCAAAAAGATTAATTAGATTAAAAACTAATCGAAAATAGTCATATTAGACTGTTTTAACGTATACTTTCTGCACAAAACCCACAGAAGATAAGTAAACCAACCTCACCGCACGTACCTAGCAGACGAACGCGATCGAACCATAGCCACTACGCCAGCAGACGATCGAGCTAGTGTGATATAATGTTTCATGTAAAGCTCGAATGAGTAGCAGCAGACCAGGGAAACGAAATTGTCAATTCAAGTCAGAACTAAACAGTTATCTGCTGCTACTCATTCGAGCTTTATATGACACAGTACTGTTTTCCACCCCCACATACATGTACTTTGAGCGATCGAGTATTCAGTGCAGACGCTACGAGAATGCAACCGGAACTAGGTGGTTCTACCTAACGCGTTGTTTTTCGACAGAGAGCGCCGAGGATAACTCCTGCAGGGTACGTTAATGAGAATGTCCTATAGGCAATTTTCTCTCGTCAGGCTATTGCTTCCGCACCGTCACACCTGTCGAAGTGGAGTGACGTACAACGTGGACGGCAATCAATGGAGGCCTACAGAGCATCCCCGTCTTACACAGCTAGAGAACGCTACCAGCAAACTGCTGGCCTTTAGCAATAGATGCGTACATCGTATTTCTCACACTGGATGGCCCGACATGACGTCAAACAGAACAGAAAACTATTAGAGTAGGAGGAGTTAAAGCAGACGGAATGACCAAGACAAAGGTACAGAGAAATTGGTCATTGCAGAGTGCATGGAAGAAGTGTTGCTGAAGTCAATTTGCTCGGCAAGAAGTCCAGGACATGCAAGGAAAGTAATCCAGTGAAAAGTCGTTATAGGAGAATGTGTCTTATCATGGATGCTTATCCATCCAATCCCGACCACCACGTCGATGTTTTACAGGACAAAAGCGTCAAAAAAGGTCGTCAAATCATCCTCATCGTGGATGGATAACGTTTAACGGTGTCACGGGTCTTTTTCTGCACGGATTTTAAACGAGAGAAATAATCAATTCAATTAACAAAAAAGGTCTAAGACAATATATATAAAACAATGCACGAAATAGTAACATCCATATTTTTACATTACTTTATTGTACGACCAATAGTGTAGACAGTCCTGCAACGCAGGAACAATATTCCACACAAGAACAAACCCAGCAACGAGCTTCACCCGTGGTCGCTAACAACGTACCACAACCCCAAGCAATGAAGAAACGGTACCACAACCCCAAGCAATGAAGAGACGGTACCACAACCCCAAGCAATGAAGAGACGGTACCACAACCCCAAGCAATGAAGAGACGGTACCACAACCCCAAGCAATGAAGAGACGGTACCACAACCCCAAGCAATGAAGAGACGGTACCACAACCCCAAGCAATGAAGAGACAGCCCCAAGCAATGAAGAGACAACCCCAAGCAATGAAGAGACGGTACCACAACCCCAAGCAATGAAGAGACAACCCCAAGCAATGAAGAGACAACCCCAAGCAATGAAGAGACAGCCCCAAGCAATGAAGAGACAGCCCAAGCAATGAAGAGACAGCCCAAGCAATGAAGAGACAGCCCAAGCAATTAAGAGACAGCCCAAGCAATGAAGAGACAGACCCCAAGCAATGAAGAGACAGCCCCAAGCAATGAAGAGACGAGCCCCCAAGCAATGAAGAGACAGCCCCAAGCAATGAAGAGACAGCCCCAAGCAATGAAGAGACAGCCCCAAGCAATGAAGAGACAGAACCCCAAGCAATGAAGAGACAGCCCCAAGCAATGAAGAGACGGTACCACAACCCCAAGCAATGAAGAGACAACCCCAAGCAATGAAGAGACGGTACCACAACCCCAAGCAATGAAGAGACAACCCCAAGCAATGAAGAGACGGTACCACAACCCCAAGCAATGAAGAGACGGTACCACAACCCCAAGCAATGAAGAGACGGTACCACAACCCCAAGCAATGAAGAGACGGTACCACAACCCCAAGCAATGAAGAGACAGCCCCAAGCAATGAAGAGACGGTACCACAACCCCAAGCAATGAAGAGACAGCCCCAAGCAATGAAGAGACAGCCCCAAGCAATGAAGAGACAACCCCAAGCAATGAAGAGACAGCCCCAAGCAATGAAGAGACAACCCCAAGCAATGAAGAGACAGCCCCAAGCAATGAAGAGACAACCCCAAGCAATGAAGAGACAGCCCCAAGCAATGAAGAGACAGCCCCAAGCAATGAAGAGACAGCCCCAAGCAATGAAGAGACAGCCCCAAGCAATGAAGAGACAGCCCCAAGCAATGAAGAGACAGCCCCAAGCAATGAAGAGACAACCCCAAGCAATGAAGAGACAACCCCAAGCAATGAAGAGACAGCCCCAAGCAATGAAGAGACAGTACCAAGCAATGAAGAGACAGCCCCAAGCAATGAAGAGACA
>JAWQFJ010026391.1:10000-18393 GCA_034096865.1 Theodoxus fluviatilis | reverse complement strand
TCTGGCATTTGCTGGGTGTATCTGCCCTGGCGTGTGCTACAGTTGAAAACCCTCGTAGCTTCGGTGAAAGAATAAATCCATCGTGTCTCCTTACGAGATTCATGACAGGTGAATAACGAGGGAAACTGACACTTGATTGATCTTACTCTAATCGGCGCCTGTGATTTAACAGTGAATGGCCTTACACAACCTACATAGGCCAATAGGCCTCAAAGTCTCATTCATTCACTTGTGTAATCATTCATTCTGAGGTAGAAACCGACAGCGTGGTTGCCAGAACGGTGTGAAGTTTTCGTCGGTGTCGATGGTGCTGCTAGCGACATCACCGTCAATGGCATTATTTGTGCAGTAGCATTCCCTTTCGCTTATGAACTATTTCCCCAGACTACAGTGACAGCTTCATCGCCCACACGTCCTAGATCTTTGTTCCTCGGATAGGGTAGTTATCCCCATAGCAATGTTTGATGTAGACACTGTGCCTTGGTCAGTGAACCACCACTGCTGTCGTGGATACCCAATTCTTCTTGCACTGGCTCTATGGAATCGAATCGTGTTTATCAAATGAAGACGCTCTCTGCATTTCGTCTGACAAGGAAACGTTGACCCCAAAACAAGTGTGCCTGCTGACAGCCATTTGATTATTTTCAGTCATGCACGTGCAAAGCATGCTGGCGCGTGTGCCCTGTTGTTGACAGCTTTTAAACCTCTTGGTGACTTACCTGTGTGAAAGAATGTTGCTGCCATCCGCGATATGGAATAAGTCACAACGACTCCAGGGATACTATTCTAAATGTTCAAAAGATCTTCCAGTACGACTGCAAGAATTCAGACTTGAACAACCTCGTGTGCTACGACGTTGCTTTGCACTCTGGGTATGTTGACGGCTGGATTATAGCGGATCATAACTGGGATCAGCTTCTACTGGAGTAATGATTCGGGACGAATTAATCTAAAACTAAAGAACAGTGTTTTACTCTCAGGTCAGGTGAGCAGTAACTTTAGCGTGTCCGTGTACTGTGAGTTTGATTACGAGCCTAGTTTGAGGTCGCGCCATGCCAACCGTCATTATGCTATGTCCATTCAGACTGATGGACGACTGTGAGGCTGTGCTTGAGTAGACTGACACAATGCAACCGTCATTATGCTATCTCCATTCAGACTGATGGACGACTGTGAGGCTGTGCTTGAGTAGACTGACACAATGCAACCGTCATTATGCTATGGCCATTCAGAAGAATGGACGACTGTGAGGCTCTGCTTGAGTAGACTGACACAATGCAACCGTCATTATGCTATGGCCATTCAGAAGTATGGACGACTATGAGGCTCTGCTTGAGTAGACTGACACAATGCAACCGCCAGCACTTCTAAACACCGTTTTGATCATTAGAATTTGGCTGTTGATGAGATATCCTTAGTTCTCAGCCACACCTGATTTTCAGTTCCAAAATACCTGTACATGCTTTTCATGGGAGTTAGTGATTTGAAACAGAGTACTTTGTCAATGACAGTCACGTTTTTGCACTAATTTCACAGTGTATAACTTCCCCTCAGGCTGATATGAAGTCTCGTACAGGAAAACAACATATCAGCAACACAAGAGTCGTATACATTTTTGAAAGGTTAAAAAAAGCGTTGCCATTACAATCCAGTAGACCAGAACATGCGTATTAAAAAATATCCCTTCTGCTCTAAATGACTAGCTTCACTGCCCTGGTAAGTGCCCAGAACTCCCATCTCTTATTCCCGCCCTCTGCTTCAGGTTAGTTCTTTTGCAGTCTTACTTCCCAACTGGGACAACAGGTACTGTCGACATCACCAGACCAACTTGTGTTCTCTAACAAAGCAAAATGACCACATGGATCACTTGAAGGTGTAGCATGCCTGGCTTAACGAAGAACATAACGTTCCTCCTTCACTAAGCCTGGTATTTTCTCCACCTGCAAGCGATGCTTGTGATCCATATCGTAAACTCGATGGGAAGTCGAGAAAGCTCTTTTTAGGACGATTATTTCTGTTGTGGCTCATCATAGACGTTGAACCAACATTCTCACAGTCACAAAGAGGGGAACGTACTCTATAGATGTTCACCTAATACATTCATACTCGTTCATATTTAGCTGCTCCTGGAACGAGTAGATTCCTTCTCTCTTGAGATTTTTTTGTTTTGGTCGTGAAAAAAATACCACGTAGGTCTGGCGATGTTGACAGTGCCTCTGTTACTCAAGTATTTTTGCTTTTTCTTCGGTTCCGGCGATTTAACTTTTTCCTGTGTTGTGTGCTCTGCCTGCAGGGTGCAATGGCGGGGACAATGGTAAGCCTGATGGTCTCCTGCTACATCAGTTTTGGGGCTGCCTTCATCCCACTGAAACGACAGGCATTCGAGCTCCCACCTGCCCCCACTGACGGCTGTCGGGCCCCCTTCAACGGCACAACGCCCTATGACGTCACGGCTGCCTACAACAACTACAACGTCACCTTCGGGAACTCGACACCGGCAGGACACGTTTTGGGACTGAGCACCACGGCCACACCTGCCCAAGCTGGACCACCTGAGGCGTAAGATTCTAGGCTCCATAGAGCATCTCAGCACAAGCACCGTTAATCGGCCGCTGTATTCCATAAAATAGCCTGGAATACTGACTTCCATCCTTCTAAACTTTTTCTCTCCTTTTCTCCAACATCGTCAGACAGTCCCCCTGTGGGTTCGGGGTAAGAATTGAGCCACCGCGTCTCCCTACGCGATTCGTAAGAGGCGAATAACTAGGGACACCGTGACTTGAATAGCGTTTACTCCAAACTGTTCTAAAGATTTTCATGCTTAATGGCCTGAAAACACCAACCAACCAATCAACCAAACAAATCGTCAAACAGACTACAAGGACTTGACTTTTGATGCCCCCTCCATCTGTTGTTGTGTCACAAAACTATCGCATAGTTTCTGTTGGGCTTCTGGGAGTGTGACGCCCAGAAGAATGACAGTCTTCGAGTTTACAATCAGTGTGGACTCGATTATATTATGACGTCGCTGTCTAGTGCTCGGACTTTGTTGCTCTGTACATCTTGATCATGTACCTCCTGTTCCTGGCTCTGGTCCTTTCTCTGCACGTCTGTCTTCTCCTCCAGCTGCCTGTGTTTCTGCTACTTATCTTCTTCATCCTACGCATCCTCCAAGAGATCTTCTGCTTCAAACTATATTTTACTGCTCCCGGGACGACTAGATAAAGCCTTGCTTAACTCTAAACTCGCCTCAGTCAAGGATGTGCTCAGCGCGAAGCTCATTGGATGTGCTTTTAGGGGAATAACTCAGGCTGTAGATGAGGCAGAGGTCACGGTAGCGTTCCCCATCTACTCTGTGTCATACCTTAACGAACTTCCTGTTGTAAACGAGGCGGCCAATGAAAAATAAGGAAATCCTGCAAAAACATGTTTAGCACGAAGCTTATTTGGTACGCATAAAGCGGAATTACTAGTGCCTCAATGACCACATAGGTGTCGATAAATGAAACAAGCGCTTGAAAGTTCAAATATTCGTTGCAGTGAAAGCACACGTTTCTGCACTGTTTCTAATCAGTTCACACCAGTAATCAACGCTAAATATTCTAAATGTCCATATGAAACTAACGCGTCGAGGGGCCACTCCGCCATTACGTTTGTTGCAGTCAGCGCCGAGTTCGCTCCCTTTGATTCATGGCCTCCTTTACCCATGTTAAAGCAGGGGGGAGGTATATGTTATTTTAGCACGATAGTGTTGACTTTGTGAAGTTTAGACCTCCTTTGTACACTACGATGTTATTTTTAAGGCTGCCTTTAACCTCCCTATGTACACCTCCCCTGGTCATTGTGATGCGGTTTATCATTTGTATTTTCCTCCTTTTCACGCCCACTCTGCATACTGTGGGCAACACCACCACAGGAACTGTTATTTTTACGAGTTCTGCTCCCACCACCGTCAACAGCACCACTGCAACCTTTACTACCAAGAGGACCACCACCACCATTACTACTACTGCTGCTGTCAACGGTACGGTTACTGCAGCCGTAACAACGATGACGAAGAAGATTACACCATTGGTTGCTACAATAACAGCTGTAGCAGCCTCGTTGTTGCTGCCGCTGTTGCAGTAGAGGTAGTTACGGCAGCAGCAGCTACAAAAGAACGACCACTTATCCTTCTGGTACCACCGTAACCTCTCCACTTGTATAATTGCTGTTGTAGCTGTTCATGTCTCTGTATGTTGGCAGGCAGGGGATAGAGAATCTGCTGCTCATGTCCTACCAGTGGTTTGCGCCTTTCGCCATCCTGGTGGCCTTTGTGGTGGGTTCCCTCGTCAGCTTCTTAACAGGTATTTTTTTAAAATCTCCATTCAGTTATTTTGGGAGGAAAAGAATACAGGCAGAAAAAGACGGGGGAAATACAGCCATTTCATCGATAATGACCTCGCATCACAACGTATCATCATCATCATTATCATCATCATCACCATCATCATCATCATCATCATCATCATCATCATCATCATCATCATCATCATCATCATCATTGTCATCATCATCGGCGTCGACGTCAGCATCGCCGCAGTCGTCGTCATCGTTATCATCGTCATCATCGTCGTCATCATCATCAACATCGTCATCATCATCGTCGTCATAGTTATTAGCAGCAACACCAGCATCGTCGTCGTCTTCATGCTCAAAATCACCATCGTCGTCGTCGTCGTCACCGTCGCGTCACCTGTCGTCATCATCATCATCATTATCATCATCGTCCACGTCGTCGTCGTCCACCTCGTTGTCGTCATTGTTGTCGTCATTGTCATCGTTGTCGTCATCACAATCGTCGTCGTCATCATCATCATCATCATCAGCAGCAGCAGCAGCAGCAAAATCGTGATCATCATCGCCGTCGTCGTCGTCTTCGTTACAATCATCTCCCTCATTCGAACTGCCCTCCAGGCGCCAACAAGAAGGACCCCGTGGAGCCCAAGTACCTGGTTCCCCTGTTCGATCGCGTGCTTCCCTGCTTACCGGAGGGCCTCCGGCGCGTGCTGCGCTGTGGTGTGGACTACCCCGAGGTCAAGGTGCGTTTGTCGAGCAAAAGTCGGCAGCCGAGTTCTCAGCCCCCAACCTGCACTCAGCCGTATTAGCATGGTCATTTTGACGCCTTTTTCACGGCTAATTTCATTTTCTGCCTCTCTCAACATGGCGTGTGGGTGCTTTTGTCATTAGCACACACTCACCAACCCATTATCACTACTCGTAGTGTTGACCCAAATCTTTCTATTCAAGAAGGTTAAAGTGCGAAATTATCCGCATGGTTTACAGCCTTTCATTTTTCTGTTCTCAATCAATCAGATCTGATTTATGACTGTGCTGGTAATATGGTTCCGTGTACGTTTGACTCATCTTCCCGGTCACTTCGAAAATATATTTCGAATTAAATGATGGGCAGTCATTTGAACTAGATTTTCCTTATTAAGGCCTTCTAAAAACATGGTTGAGGGTATGTCGGTCTTTTTGTCTCTGTCTGTCTGTCTGTCTTTTTGTCGCTGTCTGTCTGTCTTTTTGTCTGTCTGTCTTTTTGTCTGTCTGTCTTTTTGTCTGTCTCTTATTGTCTGTCTGTCTGTCTGTCCGTCCGTCTGTCTGTCTGTCTGTCTGTCTGTCTGTCTGTCTGTCTGTCTGTCTGTCTGTCTGTGTGTTTGTCTGTCTGTCTGTCTGCCTGTCTGTCTGTCTGTCTGTCTGTCTGTCTGTCTGTCTGTCTGTCTGTCTGTCTGTCTGTCTGTCTGTCTGTCTGTCTGTCTGTCTGTCTGTCTGTCTGTCTGTCTGTCTGTCTGTCTGTCTGTCTCCCTCCCTCCCTCCCTCTCTCTCTCTCTCTCTCTCTCTCTCTCTCTCTCTCTCTCACACACACACACACACATACACACACACACATGCGCGCGCGCGCGTGCAAACGCATACACACGTGCCAGTGCGCACTTATATACATGTATATACCTGTGCGTGGGCGCTAACACTGACGTTTTCAACCGGTTGTAATGCATTAGATGTAGATGTATGATTACGTCAGACGCGGGTTCTTGCATTCCAGGATGAGGAGGAAAAGGAGACGGTGTACGACCTGGAGATGAAGGTGTCCACCAAAAACGGACATTCGGGTGACAAGGCTGAATTAGAAAACCAGGAGCCCCTGCCGCCCCCAGCCTACGCCCCATATAACCATGATGACCTGGACCGGGCCCCTGAACTCAAAGTTCAGGTCAACGCTCAGATGAAGGTCACAATGGAGGATGACGACAGCTGTCCAAATAAGACAGAGCGAGAATAGAATCTTAGAGTTGGCATGACCCGGTCTTTCTGAGAACTGACATTGCAACAAAGGAACTAATGAGAAAGCAGTAAACTAAACAAGATAGTGACTTGTTTAAATCAGCTGTAATTTACCCTACTATAGATGTTTACTGCAATTATGCTCTTGAAAAGAGATTCTTGTGTAAATTGATAGATGGTCAAGAAGTATATTGATGTGTGCCAACACGGGAAAGGTGGCACAACTTACCTGTTCTGTTAAATGAGCCGTGCGTCCCAAGTTTCGGTCCCCCTTTGGACTGGATAAAGAAATGACCTGCAATGTCTCCCTAAGTGTTTCGCAAAGAAGCGATTGAATCGATAAATAGTGACTTGATTTGTTCTTATTTTAACCAGTTCTAATGTTTTTCATGATTAATGGCCTAGGCAATTAAATATCTGTTCATAGCTACAATTTCAAATCGAAATAACAGATAACCTCCAAAATGTAATGCAATATTCCGTGGGTGAACCAAGACCTTGCACCAAATTTTCTCAGGATCCGTTTTAAACTTTTTAGATTTTGTAAGAGGGTGAAAATAGGATGTTGAGACCTGTCCAAATATCTGTAGTTCAACACACTACCTCTTATCTGTTCCCTTCTTTGTTTGCGTGGATTGTATCTGCAGAGATACGTGAGAATGCGTGTTTCTCACACTGTTGCGGCCTTAGAGATACATGCACTACCATTGACTTCCGACTTATATTGCGGTGCTTGAGAGCACATCGAATTTTACAGTTTAATCATCTAATATACCATGTACTGTCTGTAATATTGAATATAAACCTAGTATTTATCCTTATCAATTATCTCATATATGGCAACCGGCACTGCATGAGTTGTAAACACTAACATTAAAAGAAAATGATGAATAAGTACCTGATTTAATTGGCGCCATAAATAATTCACTGGCCATTTATTCATACACTATATCACTTTTGGAATTCATTCATTGGCGCAGAATGTACTTTGACTAACGCACTTTCCAATGGAGTGAAGTTTGTCATTTGGGACTGGTGATTTAAGACTCAAAAAGTTGTTAAAACCTGTTAGCACAAGTTTGCCTTCAGGTTCCAGCTTTTAGTTAGAAATTCCGTCTGCTCTCGCTGAGGTCTGAGCAGAGGCTATTTAAAGCCAGAGCAGGACAGAGACCAAGAGAGGCCGCAGAGAGGTCATCCCAGCAGGCAGTAGCCATGTACTGCGCTGTATGTTACCATGAATAAAGGCGGAGAGATCTGATGCCACGTCTTCTTGTCTGCTGATTCCTTGGAGGGAGTGAAGGGAGAGAGACAGGTACACCGTCTCTATACTCCCTGCCTGCTCGAGACATGCGACACTCCGGCCACACGGCAGCATGCTTAATTTATTTTGCAGAATAACGAACTAACTAACCTACCAACTAACCTACGCCAAAACATAACCTCTTGGCCGAGGTAACGAAAGGTCACGGGGTTTTGCCGCCTGAGGTCCGAAACTGTATCTGTCTGTCCCCAGCAGTACTTCGTTTCTGTGTTAGGAACAGTGACAGTGTGACGTACGAGCGAGGTTGAACAGACGGACTGGGATTTCGGCGGGGGTCTCCACCATTTTAGGAATTAGCTTGGCACTGTCGTTGGCACCGTTCATTGGCTTCACCCACTCATCAAACCACCCCGGGTAGCCCATGATGAGCTTGTAGTCGTGGTACCTTACACATGTCGTACACGTATTTCCTGAACAACAGGACTGAAGGATGTCAGATCTAACTTGAAAAGGAAGCTGCAAAAAAAACAACTAGCGACACATGCAAGTCGCCATGCGACTGAATTGCATATTTTCATCTGAATTTCTCACACATGCGCACGCGCACACTTTCTGTCAGTGCAAGCTTCATCCCTCGCACCTGATGAAGACTTTTCAACGATTAAATTATATTTTAATTCAAGGCATTTATTTCAATGTCGACCTTCGCTTTTTCCTTCATCGTCTTTAACTGCCGTAACTTCAATTCCCTGAACATGTCTCCGAGTTATATCCGTTCATCGTCTCAGGAGCCCCATGTAACAGC
>JAWQFJ010026391.1:0-2500 GCA_034096865.1 Theodoxus fluviatilis | reverse complement strand
GGACGAGAAGTATGAGATGGCATAGGAGGAGCAGGAAGGGAAGAAGAAGGAGGAGAAAAATGAACCGGGAGATTACAAAAAGGAAGAAAAAGAGAAAGATGAACTGGAAGAGGATAAAACGGAAGAATAAGAAAAAGAGAAGCGGATGGACAAAGAGGAATAAAAGGAGGAGGAGAAATAAGAGGAGGAGGAATAAAAGGAGAAGGAGGTGAAATAAGAGGAAGAGGAGGAATAAGAGGAGGAGGAGGAATAAGAGGAGGAAGAGGACGAATATGAGGAGGAGGAGGAGGAGGAATAAGAGAAATAAAAGGAGGAGGTAGAGGAGAAGGAGGTAGAGGAGGAGGAGGAGGTAGAGGAGAAGGAGGTAGAGGAGGAGGAGGAGGAGGAGGAGGTAGGGGAGGAGGTAGAGGAGGAGGAGGAGGAGGAGGAGGTAGAGGAGGAGGAGGAGGAGGAGGTAGAGGAGGAGGAGGTAGAGGAGGAGGAGGAGGAGGAGGAGGAGGAGGAGGAGGAGGAGGAGGAGGAGGAGGAGGAGGAGGAGGAGGAGGAGGAGGAGGAGGAGACCAACAGGGTCAAGAAGAACAAACAAAGAGAGAGAGAGAGAGAGAGAGAGAGAGAGAGAGAGAGAGAGAGAGAGAGAGAGAGAGAGAGAGAGAGAGAGAGAGAGAGAGAGAGAAAGAAAGAAAGAAAGAAAGAAAGAAAGAAAGAAAGAAAGAAAGAAAGAAAGAAAGAAAGAAAGAAAGAAAGAAAGAAAGAAAGAAAGAAAGAAAGAAAGAAAGAAAGAAAGAAAAAGACGGGGAAGAAGTGCCCATTGGTGGAAATACGCCTGTGGATGAACCTGTTCACAGGGAGATCCATCATAGACCAGCAGCCGAAGAATACATTTCCCAACAGAATCTGTTGAATACTTCATGGCCCCACGCCACTCTGCGACGCTTCGGACAAAGCAGTTAAACTGGAGGGCCATTCACCTGCCCCAGATGTGACGAACCTTGTCTGGTTTTAATACCAATTAGCAGCAACAGAGTCTCCATTAAGCGATGGACAAGAGCCGGCAATCCCTCGGATACAGGGTTGTGACATCACTGGTCGTTGTCGGACAAGCGACGTTGCTGTTCATCCGACAGTCTTGCGTACCACGCTCGCATGGACATTTTGGCCAGTGCATGAGATTTGTGACAATCAGCAAAGAGAAACAGAGTGGAGAGATCCTTTGTCTTGTTTCAAGCCCATTTGTAAAGAAATAGAGCTATTTTTACAACAGCCACGGGGAGAAGTGAAATCATGTTTTACAACATACGAACACATAAATGTAAGTCTTGATTTTTCTCATTAGTCGTCTATCAAATCGACAATCGGTTTCTGGCGGTTTCAGAAGTGATTAGTTGCATCCTCTCTGTAGACAGGCCATTTGTCACTGTTGGCATTGCCTACCACTTTTGCATACTTACAATGATCAGAGAGGGATGGTGAAGTGTATGTGGGTGCATGCGCACGCTTATGTGTGTTTGTGTGGGTGCGTGCGCGCGCGTGTGTGCGCGTGCGCGTGCGGGCGTGTGCATGTTTGAGTGTATGTGCGCGGGGGTGTGCGCGCGCGCGTGCGTATGTGAATGTGTATGTATATGTGGCGTGTGAGTGTGTGTGTGTGTGTGTGTGTGTGTGTGTGTGTGTGTGTGTGTGTGTGTGTGTGTGTGTGTGTGTGTGTGTGAAACCGAGTTGAAATCTAACAACTACTGAAACAATCGAGAAATATGTAAAGTTCTTACTAGTTTTTTCAAGCATGAGGGATTTGGAAATTTATACTGCAGCTTGTATTCGGGACACATGTCAACGCTGTATCTTTGCAAGACCAATACCGCACTACTACTGCACACGAAAAGGGTCGTTATTTGTTGACAGTTATTAGATGTGAATTATTGACTAAGTCCTCTTTTAAAACTGGGAACTGGCATCGTAAATATTCTTGGACCTAGACCGGAGGAAGCCAAGTGCAGTTCCAATGTGCAGTTTTGATTTGGAAAGAAACCTAACTGTGATAACTGTATGAAAATTAACGCGATTCTCCCCTAACTTAGATATAACGTATATAATATATATATATATATATATATATATATATATATATATATATATATATATATATATATATTATACTCTCGAGTAGTATACAAGTTGGGGCTGCCAGCTCACCCCTAATGATCCAGCTGTTCACTTTTTAAAATTAATTGGTCAACTAATGACTTTTTTAAATTTGAGGAGACAGGCTGCAAGCAAGTTAGGTTTCTGACGATATCACCTCGCCTTTAATTAGTTTGCCTTTCTCTTACAAACACACACACACTGGCACACTTACACACACAAACACACACTCACAGGCACACAAACACACTTCCCTTCGCGTGCGCGCGAAATAGGCCAAGTCAAGTCGGCCTATCCACAAAGCCAGCACTGCTTTGCTGAAAAGCGTGACACTATTTTCGTTAAAAACGAAGGAATTTACATC
>JAWQFJ010026390.1:25000-31759 GCA_034096865.1 Theodoxus fluviatilis | reverse complement strand
GACGAAACATATGGGTTCTTAACTGAGACTTACAAATTGACATAGTTGGTGCATCACGTAGGCCAACCGGCACGGAATTCCAGATACTAGGGGCAATGAAACTGAAACTACGCTCTCCGAAAGACTTGGTACTACGCTTTGAAATTTTCAGAAGCTTTTCCCTTGATGAGCGGAGATAACGGGAAGGGTGATAGGTACAAAGGGAGACCGAAAGATATGCCGGAAGGGTCGAATCAAAATGACGGTACGATAACACGGCAATTTTGGACTGGCAGCGGAAAATAACGGGAAGCCAGTGTAGATGTTTCAGGAGAGGTGTCACATGATCGCGCTTGCCCTTCATAAGAACCAGACGTGCCGCACTGTTTTGAACTCGTTGCAGACGGTTTAGTTGTTCTGCCGGAAGACCCATCAGGACTGAATTGCAGTAATCCAGTCGTGACGTGATCCTGGCAGTTACTAGCCTAGCACAGGTAATGTCCGAAAGATATTGACGGATTGAAGCAATATTGGCGCAGTTCAAGAAAACATGCACGGCATGTACTGCTAATCTGATCGTGCATGGACAAGGTCTGGTCAATGTGAACACCAAGATACCTAACTGAGCTCTTGAATGGAATAGAGCTACCCCCAATGACTGTGGACTCACTCCCCACAAGCCCAAGACGTGATGGTGCACCGACAAGTAGAACTTCAGTTTTATCTGTGTTGAGCATCAGTGTGTTGCTATTCATCCATGAAAGTACATCGAAAACACATGTCTCAATATCTGACTGCACAGAAGAACAAGAAGGGCAAAGCCCATACGACTCACATGCTTGACCTTGACCTTTATATGACCTTGACATTCAGGTGACCTTCAAGGTCAAGGTCAAACAACTAAACCTACCAATGACATCATACACTAAGAAATGCTTTACACATTTTTCCTACCAAAATACATGTGACCTTGACCCAAGGTCAAGGTCATCCAAGGTCATGCAACACAAAGCTGTTAATTCAAGACATAGGAAGCACAATGGTGCTTATTGGCACTTTCTACCATGAGATGTGGTCACTTTTAGTGGTTCACTACCCCATTTTGGTCACATTTCATAAGGGTCAAAGTGACCTTGATCTTGATGATATGTGAACAAATGTGTCTTATGATGAAAGTATAACATGTGCCCCACATAATTATTAAGTTTGAAACAGTTATCTTCCATAGTTCAGGGTCAAGGTCACTTCAAAATATGTATACAATCCAACTTTGAAGAGCTCCTGTGACCTTGACCTTGAAGCTAGGTCAACCACACTTCTATCAAAAGATATGACTTGCGTTGACCTATATACCACTTGTAGCTAAGGTCGCCATTCTCAATAACGTGGGAGAAAATTGGGAAAATGTGAAAAATGACTGTTTTTGAGACCACATTTATGGCTCCTGTGACCTTGACCTTGAAGCAAGGTCAAGTCACCATGTATGTTTTTTGAGGCCTTGGCATCATACACCATCATGCCACATTTGGTGTTGATAGACGTAATAGTCTCCGAGAAAAATCCAACGTTTAAGTTTTTTTACGCCCGGACGCCCGGACGCCCGGACGCCCGGACGCCCGGACGGACGGACGGACGGACGACACGGCTCAGTACATAGACTCACTTTTGCTTCGCATGTGAGTCAAAAATCACCAATTTGTGCACTCGTTGACAATTTAGTGTCATCTGCATACTTATGAAAATCACACTCATGTCTTGATATTAAATCGGAAAAGGGTTGGGGGTACAATGTAAACTAAAAAGGACCTAAGACAGAACCCTGTTGGACGCCAAAAACAAGTGGGTTGGGGCTGACATGACGCCGTCAACAATGACGGACTAAGACCGACCATGAATATAGGATGCAAACCAGTCGAGAACGGTGCCACGGAATCCAAAAAATAGCTCTAAACGCTTCAGGAAGATGGTGGTCAAGCGTATCGAACGCTGCACTGAGGTCCAACAACGCCATGAGTGACACGCGTTTCTCATCCGCGTTCACAAGCAGACCATCAAGGACACTCAGTACAGCGGTCTCAGTGCTGTGACCCTTCCTGTACGAGGACTGGCATGCATCCAACAAATCATTATCAGCGAAGTGCATCTGTAACTGAGTCAGGACAACCGTTTCAGGAATCTTTGAAATAAATGAAAGATTTGACACTGGTCTATAGTTTTTCAGAACATTGCAGTCTAAACTAGGCCTTTTCAGAAGAGAAGTGACAACCGCCCGCTGAAGATGTGCGGGGACGGAACCTGTGGATAGAGAGGCATTGACAATGTCAGTTATAAGCGGAACAAGAAAATCAAGATGTTGCTTAGTGAGGGATGTGGGAATGGGATCCAGAATACAACTCTTCGTTGGAGACTTAATAATCAAGTCACGTATATACTTATGAGAAACAGGGTCAAAACAATTAATGATGGGTTAATCGTACACTGCAAATCAGGTGGGTCACAAGAACGAGAGTCCAGATCTTTCCGGATCTGGCTAATCTTGTCAGATAAACAAGAAGGGCAAAGCCCATACGACTCACATGCTTGACCTTGACTTTTTCATGACCTTGACCTTCAGGTAACCCTCAAGGTCAAGGTCAAACAACTACACCTATCAATGACATCATACACTAAGAAATGCTTTACACATTTTCCTACCAAAATACATGTGGCCTTGACCCAAGGTCAAGGTCATCCAAGGTCATGCAACACAAAGCTGTTAATTCAAGACATAGGAAGCACAATGGTGCTTATTGGCACTTTCTACCATGAGATGTGGTCACTTTTAGTGGTTCACTACCCCATTTCGGTCACATTTCATAAGGGTCAAAGTGACCTTGACCTTGATGATATGTGACCAAATGTGTCTCATGATAAAAGTATAACATGTGCCCCACATAATTAATAAGTTTGAAACAGTTATCTTCCATAGTTCAGGGTCAAGGTCACTTCAAAATATGTATACAATCCAACTTTGAAAAGCTCCTGTGACCTTGACCTTGAAGCAAGGTCAACCACACTTATATCAAAAGATAGGGGTTACTTTGCCCTATACACCATATATAGGTGAGGTATCCAATCTCAAACATGAGAAAATTAAGAAAATGTGAAAAATTGCTGTTTTTTATATTTACGGCCCCTGCGACCTTGACCTTGAAGCAAGGT
The DNA here is from genome assembly GCA_034096865.1 of Theodoxus fluviatilis. Taxonomy (NCBI): domain Eukaryota; kingdom Metazoa; phylum Mollusca; class Gastropoda; order Cycloneritida; family Neritidae; genus Theodoxus; species Theodoxus fluviatilis. The sequence goes on along the minus strand of JAWQFJ010026390.1, from coordinate 28,579 downwards.
CAAATCACTATGTATTCTTTTGTACGCCTTGTCATCATACACCATCATGCCAAATTGGGTGTTGATAGACTTAATAGTCTCCGAGAAAAATCCAACGTTAAAGTGTTTTACGGACGAGAGGACGTCCGGTTGACAGGACGCCCGGACACCCGAACGCCCAGACGGACGACACAGGTGACCTAGTTAAAACGTATAACATGTGTACCTCAATGTTATGAAGTTTGAAAGATTTATCTTCCATAGCTCAGGGTCAATGTCACTTCAAAATATGTATACAAACCAACTTTAAAGAGCTCCTGTGACCTTGACCTTGAAGCAATATCAAGTCATTATATATAATTTTGTACGTCTTGTCATCATACACCATCATGCTAAATTGGGTGTTGATAGACGTAATAGTCTCCGAGAAAAATCCAACGTTAAAGTTTTTTTACGGATTACATGACGACCGGACGACCGGACGACCGGACGCCCGGACGGACGACACGGGTGACCTAGTATGAAAGTACAACATGTGTACTACAATGCTATGAAGTTTAGAAGAGTTATCTTCCATAGTTCAGGGTCAAGGTCACTTCAAAATATGTATACAATCCAACTTTAAAGAGATCCTGTGACCTTGACCTTGAAGCAAGGTCAATTAATCTGGAATCAAAAGATAGACATTACTGCGCCCTATATACCATATATAGGTCAGAAATCCAATCTCAAAAACGTCAGAGAAAATTGGGAAAATGTGTGAAATGGCTGTTTTTAGACGATATTTATGGCCCCTGCGACCTTGACCTTGAAGCAAGGTCAAGTCACTATGTACGTTTTTTGACGCCTTGTCATCATACACCATCATGCCAAATTGGGTGCTGATAGACTGAATAGTCTTTGAGAAAAATCCAACGTTAAAGTTTTAAACGGACGCCCGGACGCCCGGATTGACGTAACGGGTGAGTACGTAGACTCACTTTTGCTTCGCAAGCGAATCAAAAATCACAAAAACATTCCAGGAGTTCTTCCCTAGGATATCAGTAGGAAGAACTTTTGTCTTTCTCTAGCCTAGGAGTTCACTAGTCATGTGAAACAGTTGTTTGCTAGAAGAAATGGTCGAGTTAATCCTGTCATTGAAATACAGTCGCTTGGCCGTATCAACACTGCACTTAATAGAGTCCCTATCCCTAATGAAAATGTCTCTAAACACTGTGAGGCGCTTCATACGCCGCGCCTCTCGAACCTCCTCAGACAGCCACGGGGCTGAGGGGCGGTCACGCACACGCCGAGTCACTGAGGGAGCATGACAGTCAATAATATGCTTCAGCCCATCGTTAACAATGTCCACGAGCTGTTCAGTGTCCAAGTCAGACTGGATATCGGCCACAAAACGAGCCAGGCGCTGAACGTCCATCTGGAAGTGCACCGGGTCTATCGCTTTGAGGTTTCTTGACGTCAAGAGCCGAGTGGGGGGTGAGGGACGGGTGAGAGCTAGATCGCACACGATGAGGTAGTGGTCAGACAGACCGGCACAGTCCTGCACTGTCGTCACTGATAGGAGGCTATTCTCACTGCCAACTACCACCCAGTCCAGGATGCGGCCACGACGATGAGTAGGTTCACTGACAAGTTGAGACAGCCCGTAGTCGCTTAACACAGTTTTCAAGCACTCCACTTCAGGATCAGAATCATCATCGAAATGAAAGTTAAAATCTTCGACATAGGAGACATCATGACAACTGTCAACATAGGTCGATGATAGTTCCGGGAATTCCCGAAGGAAGGTCGAGTATACCAGCTTATTTCTTCTACTGGAGGGAGGCCTATAGAGGCAGACACAGACAGCGGTGGTGTGCTGCCTAGACAAACTCATCTCTACACACTCGAACGATGTGTACTCAAGGGGTCTGAAAGTGGCTGATAGGTTAGTTCTAATGATGAAGGCGATCTCACCGCCCCTGGAACCGACACGGCGGAAGGAGTGGAAATCAGAGCCTGCAATGGTCATGCATGCGATGTAGGCCTTATCATCTTGTGAACAAGAAGAGCAAAGCCCATACGACTCACCTGCTTAACCTTGACCTTTACATGACCTTGACCTTCAGGTGACCTTCAAGGTCAAGGTCAAACAACTCAACCTAGCAATGATATCCTACACTAAGAAATGTTTTAAGGTACTTACACAAGTACCGTTTTTCCAACCGATTTTGCTGCCGATCCGGTCGACCCGCATTTTCATTTTTAAAATGTGGGAGCTTTCACGACCTTTTGATGCATTCAACATACAGCTTTGATAATTGATTTTAAAAATGGAAATGCAGGTCGACCGGACCGGCAGCAAAATCGGTTGGAAAAACGGTACGTGTAGGCGCCTTTACACATTTATCCTACCAAAATACATGTGGCCTTGACCCAATATCAAGGTCATCCAAGGTCATGCAACCCAAAGCTGTTAATGCAAGACATAGGAAGCACAATGGTGCTTATTGGCACTTTCTACCATGAGATATGGTCACTTTTAGTGGTTCACTACCCCATTTTGGTCACATTTCATAAGGGTCAAAGTGACCTTGACGTTGACGATAAGTGACCACATTTGCCTCATGATGAAAGTATAACATGTGCCCCACATAATTATTAAGTTTGAAACAGTTATCTTCCATAGTTCAGGGTCAAGGTCACTTCAAAATATGTATACAATCCAAATTTGAAGAGCTCCTGTGACCTTGACCTTGAAGCAATGTCAACCACACTTATATCAAAAGATAGGGGTTACTTTGCCCTATATACCATATATAGGTGAGGTATCCAATCTCAAACGCTTAAGAGAAAATGGAGAAAATGTGAAAAATGTCTGTTTTTAGACAACATTTATGGCCCCTGCGACCTTGACCTTGAAGCAAGGTCTCGTTACCATGTATGTTTTTGAGGCCTTGTCATCATACATCATCATGCCAAATTGGGTGTTGATAGACGTAATAGTCTCTGAGAAAAATCCAACGTTAAAGTTTTTACGGACGCCGGGACGCCCGGACGGACGAAACGGGTGAATCCATAGACTTACTTCTGCTTTGCCTGTGAGTCAATAAAGCCAAGTTTCAGTCAGCATCGTGATCTACAATCAGTTCATGGATGTCAGTAGCTTTGTTTCGTCACGACTGTGCATTCAAACACAACGTTTTCAACCCACTGTGCTTGCATTGTTTTTTTGCGTGGATACCGCTAGCGTGGAAGGCTAACGCCTACTTCTAGAGATCGCAGGCGAGAAACGAAGTCAGGGACCAGGCGTGCCGGAGTGACAGAAAGCAGTTTTCCGCGATCGTACTGTGAGCGTGACTGTTCAGCGCGCTGCATTGAGCTCAGTTGACCAGCCCCGCTGTCATCCTGCACGGGCGATGAGCACGGTGACGGGAATGGCGGTGACTGACTGTTCAATACAGCCAGCCGTGCAGAAAACAAAATGCACAGAAACACAAACGAAGAGGTGGAGGGGCATAAAATGCTCACAAAACAAAACTGTCCCACATCAGGAAGCAGCTTGTCAAAAATCAAGTCCAAATACGAAGTCCAAACACACGAAACAGGCATACAAACGTG
>JAWQFJ010026390.1:0-22500 GCA_034096865.1 Theodoxus fluviatilis | reverse complement strand
CTTCCCGGAAAAGGTACTGCGAACGTTTGCCCAGCGATTTTTTTGCTTTTCTTTAAAAAGCTTTTCCTTGGCCGCCATGTAGACCTGCGATATGAATAATGAATAAAGGAAGGAGTGAATGAAGTAATTTAGTAATAATGTATGAATGAATATTAAATGAATATACGATTATATGAATGAACGAATTAATGAATGAATGTTTTTTCTATCAGCCCTTGAAGGTTTAGCACGGCCACTGCTCACTCAGTCCACCAGAGCAGGGCCACTGATTACGCAGTCAACTAGAGCATTGCCACTGATAACGCAGTCCACTAGAGCATTGCCACTGATCACGCAGTCCACTAGAGCATTGCCACTGATCACTCAGTCCACTAGAGCATTGCCACTGATCACGCAGTCCACTAGAGCAGGGCCACTGATCACGCAGTCCACTAGAGCAGGGCCACTGACCACTCAGTCCACTAGAGCATTGCCACTGATCACGCAGTCCACTAGAGCATTGCCACTGATCACGCAGTCCACTAGAGCATTGCCACTGATCACTCAGTCCACTAGAGCAGGGCCACTGATCACGCAGTCCACTAGAGCAGGGCCACTGATTACTCAGTCCACTAGAGCACGGCCACTGATCACGCAGTCCACAAGAACAGGGCCACTGATCACGCAGTCTACTAGAGCAGGGCCACTGATCACGCAGTCAACTAGAGCATTGTCATTGATCACGCAGTCCACTAGAGCACGGCCACTGATCACGCAGTCCACTAGAGCAAGGCCACTGATCACTCAGTCCACTAGAGCAGGGCCACTGATCACGCAGTCCACTAAAGCATTGCCACTGATCACGCAGTCCACTAGAGCAGGGCCACTGATCACTCAGTCCACGAGAGCATTGCCACTGATCACGCAGTCCACTAGAGCACGGCCACAGATCACTCAGTCCACTAGAGCATTGACACTGATCCCGCAGTCCACTAGAGCAGGGCCACTGATCACTCAGTCCACTAGAGCATTGCCACTGATCACGCAGTACACTACAGCAGGGCCACTGATCACTCAGTCCACTAGAGCAGGGCCACTGATCACGCAGTCCACTAGAGCAGGGCCACTGATAACGCAGTCCACTAGAGCAGGGCCACTGATCACTCAGTCCACTAGAGCAGGGCCACTGATCCCGCAGTCCACTAGAGCAGGGCCACTGATCACTCAGTCCACTAGAGCATTGCCACTGATCACGTAGTCCAAGAGAGCAGTGCCACTGAGCACGCAGTCCACTAGAGCAGGGCCACTGATCACTCAGTCCACTAGAGCATTGCCACTGATCACGCAGTCCACTAGAGCATTGCCACTAATCACGCAGTCAACTAGAGCAGGGCAACTGATCACGCAGTCCACTAGAGCAGAGCCACTGATCACGCAGTCCACTAGAGCAGGTCCACTGATCACTCAGTCCACTAGAACATTGCCACTGATCACGCAGTCCACTAGAGCAGGGCCACTGATCACGCAGTCAACTAGAGCAGGGCCACTGATCACTCAGTCCACTAGAGCAGGGCCACTGATCACGCAGTCCACTAGAGCAGGGCCACTGATCACGCAGTCCACTAGAGAAGGGCCACTGATCACGCAGTCCACTAGAGCATTGCCACTGATCATGCAGTCCACTAGAGCATTGCCACTGATCACGCAGTCCACTAGAGCATTGCCACTGATCACGCAGTCCACTAGAGCATTGCCACTGATCACGCAGTCCACTAGAGCAGGGCCACTGATCACGCAGTCCACTAGAACAGGGCCACTGATCACTCAGTTCTCTAGAGCATTGCCACTGATCACGCAGTCCACTAGAGCAGGGCCACTGATCACGCAGTCCACTAGAGCAGGGCCACTGATCACTCAGTCCACTAGAGCAGGGCCACTGATCACGCAGTCCACTAGAGCAGGGCCACTGATCACTCAGTCTACTAGAGCAGGGCCACTGATCACGCAGTCCACTAGAGCAGGTCCACTGATCACGCAGTCCACTACAGCAGGGCCACTGATCACGCAGTCCACAAGAGCAGGACCACTGATCCCGCAGTCCACTAGAGCAGGGCCACTGATCACTCAGTCCACTAGAGCAGGGCCACTGATCACTCAGTCCACTAGAGCAGGGCCACTGATCACTCAGTCCACTAGAGCAGGGCCACTGATCACGCAGTCCACTAGAGCAGGGCCACAGATCACGCAGTCCACTAGAGCAGGGCCAATGATCACTCAGTGCACTAGAGCAGGGCCACTGATCACTCAGTCCACTAGAGCAGGGCCACTGATCACGCAGTCCACTAGAGCAGGGCCACTGATCACGCAGTCCACTAGAGCAGGGCCACTGATCACGCAGTCCACTAGAGCAGGGCCACTGATCACGCAGTCCACTAGAGCAGGGCCACTGATCACTCAGTCCACTAGAGCAGGGCCACTGATCACTCAGTCCACTAGAGCAGGGCCACTGATCACGCAGTCCACTAGAGCAGGGCCACTGATCATGCAGTCCACTAGAGCATTGCCACTGATCACGCAGTCCACTTGAGTATTGCCACTGCTTCCGCAGTCCACTAGAGCATAGCCACTGATCACGCAGTCCACTAGAGCATTGCCACTGATAACGCAGTCCACTAGAGCAGGGCAACTGATCACTCAGTCCACTAGAGCAGGGCCACTGATCACTCAGTTCATTAGAGCATGGCCACTGATCACTCAGTCCACTAGAGCATTGCCACTGATCACTCAGTCCACTAGAGCAGGACCACTGATCACTCAACCCACTAGAGCATTGCCACTGATCACTCAGTCCACTAGAGCAGGGCCATTGATCACTCAGTCCACTAGAGCAGGGCCACTGATCACTAAGTCCACTAGAGCAGGGCCACTGATCACTCAGTCCACTAGAGCATTGCCACTGATCACGCAGTCCACTAAAGCAGGGCCACTGATCACGCAGTCCACTAGAGCAGGGCCACTGATCACTCAGTTCACTAGAGCATTGCCACTGATCACGCAGTCCACTAGAGCAGGGCCACTGATCACGCAGTCCACTAGAGGACGGCCACTGATCACTCAGTCCACTAGAGCAGGGCCACTGATCACGCAGTCCACTAGAGCATTGCCACTGATCACTCAGTCCACTAGAGCATTGCCACTGATCACGCAGTCCACTAGAGCAGGGCCACTGATCACGCAGTCCACTAGAGCATTGCCACTGATCACTCAGTCATGATCACGCAGTCCACTAGAGCATTGCCACTGATCACTCAGTCCACTAGAGCAGGGCCACTGATCACGCAGTCCACTAGAGCATTGCCACTGATCACGCAGTCCACTAGAGCAGGGCCACTTATCACGCAGTCCACTAGAGCATTGCCATTAATCACGCAGCCCACTAGAGCAGGGCCACTGATCACGCAGTCCACTAGAGCAGGGCCACTGATCACGCAGTCCGCTAGAGCAGGTCCACTGATCACGCAGTCCACTAGAGCAGGGCCACTGATCACGCTGTCTACGTGAGCAAGGCCACTGATCACGCAGTCCACTAGAGCACGGCCACTGATCACTCAGTCCACTAGAGCAGGGCCACTGATCACTCAGTCCACTAGAGCAGGGCCACTGATCACGCAGTCCACTAGAGCAGGGCCACTGATCACGCAGTCCACTAGAGCAGGGCCATTGATCACTCAGTCCAATAGAGCATTGCCACTGATCACGCAGTCCACTAGAGCATTGCCACTGATCACGCAGTCCACTAGAGAAGGGCCACTGATCACGCAGTTCACTAGAGCAGGGCCACTGATCACGCAGTCCACTAGAGCACAGCCACAGATCACTCAGTCCACTAGAGCATTGCAACTGATCACGCAGTCCACTAGAGCAGGGCCACTGATCACGCAGTCCACTAGAGCATTACCACTGATCACTCAGTCCACTAGAGCATGGCCACTGATCACTCAGTCAGTCCACTAGAGCATGGCCACTGATCACTCAGTCAGTCCACTAGAGCAGGGCCACTGATCACTCACTCAGTCCACTAGAGCAGGGCCACTGATCACTCACTCAGTCCACTAGAGCAGGGCCACTGATCACTCACTCAGTCCACTAGAGCAGGGCCACTGATCACTCAGTCCACTAGAGCATTGCCACTGATCACGCAGTCCACTAGAGCAGGGCCACTGATCACTCACTCAGTCCACTAGAGCAGGGCCACTGATCACTCAGTCCAATAGAGCAGGGCCACTGATCACTCACTCAGTCCACTAGAGCAGGGCCACTGATAACTCAGTGCACTAGAGCAGGGCCACTGATCACGCAGTCCACTAGAGCAGGGCCACTGATCACGCAGTCCACTAGAGCAGGGCCACTGATCACTCAGTGCACTAGAGCAGGGCCACTGATCACGCAGTCCACTAGAGCAGGGCCACTGATCACTCAGTCCACTAGAGCAGGGCCACTGATCACGCAGTCCACTAGAGCATTGCCACTGATCACTTAGTCCACTAGAGCAGGGCCACTGATCACGCAGTCCAGTAGAGCAGGGCCACTGATCACGCAGTCTACTAGAGGAGGGCCACTGATCACGCAGTCTACTAGAGCAGGGCCACTGATCACTCAATCCACTAGAGCAGGGCCACTGATCACGCAGTCCACTAGAGCAGGGCCACTGATCACGCAGTCCACTAGAGCAGGGCCACGGATCATGCAGTCCACTAGAGCAGGGCCACTGATCACGCAGTCCACTACAGCAGGGCCACTGATCACTCAGTCCACTAGAGCATTGCCACTGATCACGCAGTCCACTAGAGCATTGCCACTGATCACGCAGTCCACTAGAGCATTGCCACTGATCCCGCAGTCCACTAGAGGAGGGCCACTGATCACGCAGTCCACTAGAGCAGGGCCACTGATCACGCAGTCCACTAGAGCAGGGCCACTGATCACGAAGTCCACTAGAGCAGGGCCACTGATCACGCAGTCCACTAGAGCATTGCCACTTATCACATAGTCCACTAGAGCAATGCCACTGATCACGCAGTCCACTAGAGCAGGGCCACTGATCACTCAGTCCACTAGAGCAGGGCCACTGATCACGCAGTCTACTAGAGCATTGTCACTGATCATGCAGTCCACTAGAGCAGGGCCACTGATCACGCAGTCAACTAGAGCAGGGCCACTGATCACGCAGTCCACTAGAGCAGGGCCACTGATCACTCAGTCCACTAGAGCATTGCCACTAATCACGCAGTCCACTAGAGCAGGGCCACTGATCACTTAGTCCACTAGAGCAGGGCCACTGATTACGCAGTCCTATAGAGCAGGGGACACTGATCACTCAGTCCACTAGAGCAGGGCCACTGATCACGCAGTCCACTAGAGCAGGGCCACTGATCACTCAGTCCACTAGAGCAGGGCCACTGATCACGCAGTCTACTAGAGCATTGTCACTGATCATGCAGTCCACTAGAGCAGGGCCACTGATCACGCAGTCAACTAGAGCAGGGCCACTGATCACGCAGTCCACTAGAGCAGGGCCACTGATCACTCAGTCCACTAGAGCATTGCCACTAATCACGCAGTCCACTAGAGCAGGGCCACTGATCACTTAGTCCACTAGAGCAGGGCCACTGATTACGCAGTCCTATAGAGCAGGGGACACTGATCACTCAGTCCACTAGAGCAGGGCCACTGATCACGCAGTCCACTAGAGCAGGGCCACTGATCACGCAGTCCACTAGAGCAGGGCCACTGATCCCGCAGTCCACTAGAGCAGGGCCACTGATCACTCAGTCCACTAGAGCTGGGCCACTGATCACTCAGTCCACTAGAGCAGGGCCACTGATCACGCAGTCCACTAGAGCAGGGCCACTGATAACGCAGTCCACTAGAGCAGGGCCACTGATCACGCAGTCCACTAGAGCAGGGCCACTGATCACTCAGTCCACTAGAGCAGGGCCACTGATAACGCAGTCCACTAGAGCAGGGCCACTGATCACGCAGTCCACTAGAGCAGGGCCACTGATCACGCAGTCCACTAGAGCAGGACCACTTACCACGCAGTCCACTAGAGCAGGGCCCCTGATCACGCAGTCCACTAGAGCAGGGCCACTGATCACGCAGTCCACTAGAGCAGGGCCATTGATCACGCAGTCCACTAGAGCAGGGCCACTGATCACGCAGTCCACTAGAGCAGGGCCACTGATCACGCAGTCCACTAGAGCAGGGCCACTGATCACGCAGTTCACTAGAGCAGGGCCACTGATCACGCAGTCCACTAGAGCACGGCCACTGATCACGCAGTCCACTAGAGCAGGGCCACTGATCACGCAGTCCACTAGAGCAGGGCCACTGATCACGCAGTCCACTAGAGCAGGGCCACTGATCACGCAGTCCACTAGAGCAGGGCCACTGATCACGCAGTCCACTAGAGCAGGGCCACTGATCACGCAGTCCACTAGAGCAGGGCCACTGATCACGCAGTCCACTAGAGCAGGGCCACTGATCACGCAGTCCACTAGAGCAGGGCCACTGATCACGCAGTCCACTAGAGCAGGGCCACTGATCACTCAGACCACTAGAGCCGGCTGGAGTAAGAGCGAGCCAAATCTTTAGTTATTCGCCATTAACTAGTCGTGCTTAGAGACGCGGTGGGTGCTTTTACCCCCATCCCACAATTAGTCTATTCTTACCCCCAACCCACAGGGGGTCTATTCTTACCCCCAACCCACAGGGGGTCTATTTTTACCCTTAACCCACACGGGGTCTATTCTTACCGCAAACCCACAGGGGGTCTATTCGTACCCTCAACCCACACGGGGTCTATTCTTACCCCCAAACCACAGGGGGTCTATTGTTATCGCAAACCCACAGGAGTTATATTCCTACCCCGAACCCACAGGTGGTCATTTTTACCCCCCAACCCACAGGGGTCCATTCTTACCGCAAACCCACAGGAGGTCTATTCTTACCCCGAACCCCAAGGGGGTCTATTTTTACCCTCAACCCACAGAGGTCCATTCTTACCGCAAACCCACAGGATGTATATTTCTACCCCGAACCCACAGGAGGTCTTTTTTACCCCCAATCCACAGGGGTCCATTCTTACCGCAAACCCACAGGAGGTCTATTCTTACCCCGAACCCACAGGGGGTCTATTTTTACCCTCAACCCACAGAGGTCCATTCTTACCGCAAACCCACAGGAGGTATATTTCTACCCCGAATCCACAGGAGGTCTTTTTTTACCCCCAACCCACAAGGGGTCTATTCTTACCCCCAACCCACAGGAGGTGTATTCTTACCCTGATCCCACAGGAGGTCTATTCTTTCCCTGAACCCACAGGAGGTCTATTTTTACCCCCAACTCACACGGGGTTTATTCTTACCCTGAACCCACAGGAGGTATATTCTTACCCTGAACCCATAGGGGGTCTATTTTTACCCCCAACCCACACGGGGTTTATTCTTATTGCAAACCTACAGGAGGTCTATTCTTACCCAGAGCACACAGGGGGTCTAATCTTACCCCCAACCCACAGGATGTCTATTCTTACCCCGAACCCACAAGGAATCTATTCTTACCCCCAACCCACAGGGGGCTATTCTTACCGCAAACGCACAGGAGGTCTATTCTAACCCCGAACCCACAGCGGGTCTATTTTTACCTCCAACCCACATGGGGTCTATTTTTACTCCAAATCTACAGGGGGTCTACTCTTACCCCATACTCACAGGATGTTCATTCTTACCCCAAACCTACAAGGGGTCTATTTGTACCCCAATCCCACATGGGGTCTATTCTTACCCCAAACTCACAAGGTAATAGACCTGGGAAAAACGAGTTGAGTTTTTCCTGAAGTTTGAACCTGGGAATTGTCACTCCTGTCACGGGTAAGGTAATGGAGAGGTTTCGGCTCTGGCTAGCAAATGAAAACCACGCCTACAGCTCCTTCAGCGTTGCACCTGACTTCCTGATCACTGACTTATTTGATCATTCCTGCCCTGGCACCCGTCATAGTTTTACAGTGGGGACGTAATTTCCACTGGGTTGCAAAATAAAAGTCCCGCTCTCATCAGTATAGCACATCCATATGATTATTGTTGCACGAGAAGGACATACACCACACCGACTCGTCTGTCCCGAAAGGGTAAGCATCTGACCCCATGTACAGTGTTGACCGAAAGGGTAAGCATCTGACCCCATGAACAGTGTTGACCGAAAGGGTAAGCATCTGACCCCATGTACAGTGTTGACCGAAAGGGTAAGCATCTGACCCCATGAACAGTGATGACAGCTGGAACAACAGACCACTTGATAGTTCTGCTGCCATTTTGGAAATGGCGCATGCGCAGTACGCACTGACCCGCTCCGCATGTAAACAAAGGACCTCTGTGCGTGGATGGGTATATAGTTGGTGAACATTTTTACCTGCACCTACATCTCTTTGGACTGCGTTCATGTTGGTTCAATGTCTACGACGTGCCAAAACACAACCCAACACAACTTTTTTTACCGAAACTTCCCTTCCTTCCCATCTGTCAAAACATAAAGATCGCATTGTAATCATACATACTCTTAGTCGAAGCACGGCTCTATATCTAATGGATGCACGTCTTGAGGTCACGGGCTCTTTCAGCCAATTAGAGAGTTCTGCCAGAGGTCTGCCTCTCGACTGCCTGACTAGCTCACTTCCGGCGAGTCTTTGCAGCAATGGATTCAGCTGTTGATCAGATTGTCAAGCATCTTATTGTGAGTAAAAGTTACAGATGTGATTAGATGTCTTAGTGTCTCTAACAAGTTTTTTCATTAAGTAGGAAGCCCTTCCACAGCATTTTAACCGATTTGTTGCGGTTGTTTTATGGACGCTACACACGTGTAGTGCCTAGTGCCGTAGTGGCACAGGTCTCGGGAGTGAACAAGAAAGGGGACTGTTAATTTTCAAGTTATACACGTTTTTATTAATGTCTTGATTGTAGTAGTTTTCTTCTTTGTCATTTATGTCACTCATGTGCGTTACATTTAAGGAGATACACGGCTGCCTAGGAGTCGAATTTTGCTCGAGAGAGTCATGAAAATGCCCATATCAGTCCTTGGACGAGCTCGTTGTGACGTCAGCCTAACAGCTGTTATAACGCAGCGATTTGATTGGCTGCCGATTACTCGCGGACTCGTTCTGAGCAAGCCGAAGTTGGCCGAGGCTGTTCCGAAGACACACGTTAGATAGAGATGCAAATTGAATGCGCCTCGCTCATGCCTGGTTGCGGCAGTTTCATAAATGACAGACCTCGGCATTTCGCAGAAGTTGTACTGCAGCTTTCAATTGCACAATTATTGCCAACGCTTGGCCGTTTTCTTTTCGCAGCTGAGTTCTCCGCCGTCGAATATCGAGGGTTGAACTTTGTTTACATCTGCAAAGGCACTGAAGCGTGCAAGATGCAAATTGAATGCAAATTGCTCACGCCTGGTCGCAGCAGTTTCATAAATGATAGACCTCGGCACTTCGCAGAAGTTGTACTGCAGCTTTCAATTGCACAATTATTGCCAACGCTTGGCCATTTTCTTTTCGCAACTGAGTTCTCCGCCATCAAATATATTAGGTTGAACAGGCCACCGGAAGTGCTCTAGTCATTCAATTGCCGATTGGCCTTGAGAGCAACTAAAATGACCTTGACCTCAAAATGTGCATGCAGTAGATATAGATCCGTGGTCGAAGAGTGTGATCGGAACGACCTTGACCCATGCAGCTGCAACTGTGGATTACGTTTTTGAGCAAGAGGAAGGAGAGCGCTGAGGGGACATGCTACCAATCTGTTGCAAGATGAGGGACATTTTGCGTTTGGTAAATCGTCATTTAAGTTATGTCGTTGTATTTCATTTTTTATTGTTTAGGCTGTAGGATTTCATTATCACCATGCTGCGTAGTCCAAGTTCTCGCTTTGTCATTTTGCATTTGGTAAATCGTGAATCTGTGTTTATTGTCTTTGCTGGATGCTCTGAAGAAAGTAAAACTTCCATAGGCTTGTAAATATAGCTTTCATTTGGCAATGAGGGACTTAAAGAAGCGGAGTTGATCCATTCATTACTCGGTCGAAACCGTAATCGAGTTCACGTCAACTGTTGATATCGCCCATCTTTAAAAATATAAGTACATTTACCATGCGCTGAATGGATTACCGAAAATAAGTTCACAGTCGGTTTTGTCGATAGCGGCCAGTGATGTCATAGATCAACAATGTCGCAATGTCATTGCGACGGATCCAAAATGACGACGACATCGAAATAAAGTGTTTAACTAGCAGTGCGCATGTGTGCATTCTGGCTTGCGGTCATTAGAGAATGGCGTTGTTTACATGAGGAGTATCTACAGCCATTGACAATCGAGAGCTACGATCTCGTGGGTACTGCTACATTCCATCACGTAACGCTGGAACTATCAAGTGGTCTATTCTAAGACAGACGACGCAACACGGAAATGTCCACACCAGGAAGAGAGTGGAGAGAAGAAGCTCGGCAGACATGTGTGACACATTGGTATGAGTAAAAGCTGTGGCGCTAAGGAAAAGGCCTCAGTAGTGGGGCTCAGACAGTGGGGCTCAGATAGTGGGGCTCAGAGAGTGGGGCTCAGATAGTGGGGCTAAGATAGTGGGGCTCAGCTAGTGGGGCTCAGCTAGTGGGGCTCAGATAGTGGGGCTCAGAGAGTGGGGCTCAGATAGTGGGGCTCAGCTAGTGGGGCTCAGAGAGTGGTGCTCAGAGAGTGGGGCTCAGATAGTGGGGCTCAGCTAGTGGGGCTCAGATAGTGGGGTTCAGAGAGTGGGCTCAGCTAGTGGGGCTCAGATAGTGGGGCTCAGATAGTGGGGCTCAGATAGTGGGGCTCATATAGTGGGGCTCAGAGAGTGGCCTCAGATAGTGGGGCTCAGCTAGTGGGGCTCAGCTAGTGGGCTCAGCTAGTGGGCTCAGCTAGTGTGGCTCAGCTAGTGGGGCTCAGCTAGTGGGGCTCAGCTAGTGGGGCTCAGCTAGTGGGGCTCAGCTAGTGGGGCTCAGATAGTGGGGCTCAGATAGTGAGGCTCAGATAGTGGGGCTCAGATAGTGGGGCTCAGAGAGTGGGGCTCAGCTAGTGGGGCTCAGCTAGTGGGGCTCAGCTAGTGGGGCTCAGATATTGGGGCTCAGCTAGTGGGGCTCAGCTAGTGGGGCTCAGAGAGTGGGGCTCAGCTAGTGGGGCTCAGACAGTGGGGCTCAGCTAGTGGGGCTCAGCTAGTGGGGCTCAGATAGTGGGGCTCAGAGAGTGGGGCTCAGATAGTGGGGCTCAGAGTAGTAGTGGGGCTCAGATAGTGGGGCTCAGATAGTGGGGCTCAGATAGTGGGGCTCAGATATTGGGGGTCAGATAGTGGGGCTCAGATAGTGGGGGCTCAGATAGTGGGGCTCAGATAGTGGGGCTCAGCTCAGATAGTGGGGCTCAGCTAGTGGGGCTCAGCTAGTGGGGCTCAGATTTTGGGGCTCAGCTAGTGGGGCTCATCTAGTGGGGCTCAGCTAGTGGGGCTCAGCTAGTGGGGCTCAGCTAGTGGGGCTCAGCTAGTGGGGCTCAGCTAGCTGGGGCTCAGCTAGTGGGGCTCAGCTAATGGGGCTCAGACAGTGTGGCTCAGATAGTGTGGCTCAGATAGTGGGGCTCAGAGAGTGGGGCTCAGCTAGTGGGGCTCAGACAGTGGGGCTCAGCTAGTGGGGCTCAGATAGTGGGGCTCAGATAGTGGGGCTCAGAGAGTGGGGCTCAGATAGTGGGGCTCAGATAGTGGGGCTCAGATAGTGGGGCTCAGATAGTGGGGCTCAGATAGTGAGGCTCAGATAGTGGGCTGGGGCTCAGATAGTGGGGCTCAGAGAGTGGGGCTCAGCTAGTGGGGCTCAGCTAGTGGGGCTCAGCTAGTGGGCTCAGATAGTGGGGCTCAGCTAGTGGGGCTCAGAGCTAGTGGGGCTCAGCTAGTGGGCTCAGCAGTGGGGCTCAGCTAGTGGGGCTCAGATAGTGGGGCTCAGATAGTGGGGCTCAGGCTCAGTGAGTGGGCTCAGCTAGTGGGGCTCAGACAGTGGGGCTCAGCTAGTGGGGCTCAGATAGTGGGGCTCAGATAGTGGGGCTCAGAGAGTGGGGCTCAGATAGTGGGGCTCAGATAGTGGGGCTCAGATAGTGGGGCTCAGATAATGGGGCTCAGATAGTGGGGCTCAGATATATGGGGCTCAGATAGTGGGGCTCAGATAGTGGGGCTCAGATAGTGGGGCTCAGAGAGTGGGGCTCAGCTAGTGGGGCTCAGACAGTGGGGCTCAGATAGTGGGGCTCAGATAGTGAGGCTCAGAGAGTGGGGCTCAGGAAGTGGGGCTCAGATAGTGGGGCTCAGATAGTGGGGCTCAGATAGTGGGGCTCAGCTAGTGGGGCTCAGATAGTGGGGCTCAGCTAGTGGGGCTCAGATAGTGGGGCTCAGATAGTGAGGCTCAGATAGTGGGGCTCAGATAGTGGGGCTCAGAGAGTGGGGCTCAGCTAGTGGGGCTCAGCTAGTGGGGCTCAGCTAGTGGGGCTCAGATATTGGGGCTCAGCTAGTGGGGCTCAGCTAGTGGGGCTCAGCTAGTGGGGCTCAGCTAGCTGGGGCTCAGCTAGTGGTGCTCAGCTAGTGTGGCTCAGACAGTGTGGCTCAGAGAGAGGGGCTCAGATAGTGGGGCTCAGAGAGTGGGGCTCAGCTTGTGGGGCTCAGACAGTGGGGCTCAGCTAGTGGGGCTCAGATAGTGGGGCTCAGATAGTGGGGCTCAGAGAGTGGGGCTCAGATAGTGGGGCTCAGATAGTGGGGCTCAGATAGTGGGGCTCAGATAATGGGGCTCAGATAGTGGGGCTCAGATAGTGGGGCTCAGATAGTGGGGCTCAGATAGTGGGGCTCAGATAGTGGGGCTCAGAGAGTGGGGCTCAGCTAGTGGGCTCAGATAGTGGGGCTCAGATAGTGGGGCTCAGATAGTGAGGCTCAGAGAGTGGGGCTCAGGAAGTGGGGCTCAGATAGTGGGGCTCAGATAGTGGGGCTCAGATAGTGGGGCTCAGCTAGTGGGGCTCAGATAGTGGGGCTCAGCTAGTGGGCTCAGATAGTGGGGCTCAGATAGTGGGGCTCACATAGTGAGCTTCAGATAGTAGGGCTCAGATAGTGGGGATCAGCTAGTTGGGCTCAGATAGTGGGGCTCAGATAGTGGGGCTCAGAGAGAGGGGCTCAGATAGTGAGGCTCAGATAGTGGGGCTCAGCTAGTGGGCTCAGATAGTGGGGCTCAGATAGTGGGGCTCAGATAGCGAGGCTCAGATAGTGGGGCTCAGATAGTGGGGCTCAGCTAGTGGGCTCAGATAGTGGGGCTCAGATAGTGGGGCTCAGAGAGTGGGGCTCAGAGAGTGGGGCTCAGCTAGTGAGGCTCAGATAGTGGGGCTCAGATAGTGGGGCTCCGTGGCCGAGTGGTCAGTGCGCTTGACCTGCAGTCGCTTGCGGCTAGGGGGTGCGGCGTTCGAATCTTCACGGATTCTGGAGTTGCATCCTTGAGCAAGGTGCTTTACTCACATTGCTACTCCCCAGCCAGGAGTAAAACGGGTACTTGTAAAGGCTGAGTTGGAGGATTGTTCTAGATAACTGTCGCGTTCATCCCCAGCATGATTGCATGCTCTCAAGGGAGTTGAAATAGTGTTGCAGTGATACAAAGAGGTAGGGCGACGACTAGAGGGTTAACGTGTGCGGTTTGAGCAGCCATGAATGGGCGATCAAAGTTGCAGTATAAATAAGAGCACCTTTGCCACTGCCTTTCATCCTTTCTCGCATTCAGCACATCCGAGTGCAAATCATCACACCCGAGTGCAATTCAGCACACCCGAGTGCAATTCAGCACACATGAGTGCAATTCAGCACACTCGTATGCAATTCAGCACACCCGAGTGCAATTCATCACACCCGAGTGCAATTCAGCACACATGAGTGCAATTCAGCGCACATGAGTGCAATTCAGCACACCCGAGTGCAATTCAGCACACCCGAGTGCAATTCAGCACACCCGAGTGCAATTCAGCACACTCGTATGCAATTCAGCACACCAGAGTGCAATTCAGCACACTCGTATGCAATTCAGCACACCCGAGTGCAATTCATCACACCCGAGTGCAATTCAGCACACATGAGTGCAATTCAGCGCACATGAGTGCAATTCAGCACACCCGAGTGCAATTCAGCACACCCGAGTGCAATTCAGCACACCCGAGTGCAATTCAGCACACTCGTATGCAATTCAGCACACCAGAGTGCAATTCAGCACACTCGTATGCAATTCAGCACACCCGAGTGCAATTCATCACACCCGAATGCAATGCAACACACATGAGTGCAATTCATTACACATGAGTGTAATTTAGCACACATGAGTGCAATTCAGCACACCCGAGTGCAATTCAGCACACCCGAGTGCAATTCAGCACACATGAGTGCAATTCAGCACACCCGAGTGCAATTCAGCACACCAGAGTGCAATTCAGCACACATGAGTGCAATTCAGCACACCCGAGTGCAATTCAGCACACCCGAGTGTAATTCAGCACACTCGAGTGCAATTCAGCACACATTAGTGCAATTCAGCACACATGAGTGCAATTCAGCACACCCGAGTGCAATTCAGCACACCCGAGTGCAATTCAGCACACCCGAGTGCATATTCAGCACACATGAGTGCAATTCACCACACCAGAGTGCAATTCAGCACACATGAGTGCAATTCAGCACACCCGAGTGCAATTCAGCACACCCGAGTGCAATTCAGCACACATGAGTACAATTCACCACACCCGAGTGCAATTCATCACACATGAGTGCAATTCAGCACACATGAGAGCGATTCAGCACACCCGAGTGCAATTCAGCACACATGAATGCAATTCAGCACACATGAGTGCAATTCATCACACATGAGTGCAATTCAGCACAACCGAGTGCAATTCAGCACACCCGAGTGCAATTCAGCACACCCGAGTGCAATTCAGCACACATGAGTGCAATTCAGCACATCCGAGTGCAATTCAGCCCACACGAGTGCAATTCAGCACACATGAGTGCAATTCAGCACACACGAGTGTAATTCAGCACACACGAGTGCAATTCAGCACACATGAGTGCAAATCAGCACACATGAGTGCAATTCAGCACACACGAGTGCAATTCAGCATATCCGAGTGCAATTCAGCACACCCGAGTGCAATTCAGCACGCATGAGTGCAATTCAGTACACATGAGTGCAATTCAGCACACATTAGTGTAATTCAGCACACCCGAGTGCAATTCAGCACACATGAGTGCAATTCAGCACACATGAGTGCAATTCAGCACACATGAGTGAAATTCAGCACACCAGAGTGCAATTCAGCACACCCGAGTGCAATTCAGCACACATAAATGTAATTCAGCACACACGAGTGCAATTCAGCACACCCGACTGCAATTCAGCACACCCGAGTGCAATTCAGCACACCCGAGTGCAATTCAGCACACCCGAGTGCAATTCAGCACACCAGAGTGCAATTCAGCACACATGAGTGCAATTCAGCACTCCCGAGTGCAATTCAGCACACATGAGTGCAATTCAGCACACCCGAGTGCAATTCAGCACACATGAATGTAATTCAGCACACCCGAGTGCAATTCAGCACACACGAGTGCAATTCAGCACTCCCGAGTGCAATTCAGCACACCCGAGTGCAATTCAGCACACCCGAGTGTAATTCAGCACACCCGAGCGCAATTCAGCGCACACGAGTGCAATTCAGCACTCCCGAGTGCAATTCAGCACACATGAGTGCAATTCAGCACACCCGAGTGCAATTCAGCACACCCGAGTGCAATTCAGCACACATGAATGCAATTCAGCACAACCGAGTGCAATTCAGCACACCCGAGTGCAATTCAGCACACATTAGTGCAATTCAGCACACCCGAGTGCAAATCAGCACACACGAGTGCAATTCAGCACACCCGAGTGCAATGCAGCACACCAGAGTGTAATTCAGCACACATGAGTGCAATTCAGCACACATGAGTGCAATTCAGCACTCATGAGTGCAATTCAGCACACCAGAGTGCAATTCAGCACACATGAGTGCAATTCATCACACCCGAGTGCAATTCAGCACACCAGAGTGCAATTCAGCACACATGAGTGCAATTCAGCACACCAGAGTGCAATCAGCACACATGAGTGAAATTCAGCACACAGGAGTGCAATTCAGGACACATGAGCGCAATTCAGCACACCAGAGTGCAATTCAGCACACATGAGTGCAATTCAGTACACCCGAGTTCAATTCAGCACACCAGAGTGCAATTCAGCACACATGAGAGCAATTCAGCACACCCGAGTGCAATTCAGCACACATGAGTGCAATTCAGCACACCCGAGTTCAATTCAGCACACATGAGTTCAATTCAGCACACATGAGTGCAATTCAGCACACATGAGTGCAATTCAGCACACCCGAGTTCAATTCAGCACACATGAGTGCAATTCAGCACACATGAGTGCAATTCAGCACACCCGAGTGCAATTCAGCACACCCGAGTGCAATTCAGCACACCCGAGTGCAATTCAGCACACCCGAGTGCAATTCAGCACAACCGAGTGCATTTCAGCACACATGAGTGCAATTCAGCACACATGAGTGTAATTCAGCACACCCGAGTGCAATTCAGCACACCCGAGTGCAATTTAGCACACCCGAGTGCAATTCAACACACATGAGTGCAATTCAGCACACCCGAGTGCAATTCAGCACACATGAGTTCAATTCAACACACATGAGTGCAATTCACCACACATGAGTGCAATTCAGCACACCCGAGTGCAATTCAGCACACGTGAGTGCAATTCAGCACACATGAGTGCAATTCAGCACACATGAGTGCACTTCAGGACACATGAGTGCAATTCAGCACACCCGAGTGCAATTCAGCACACATGAGTGTAATTTAGCACACATGAGTGTAATTTAGCACACCCGAGTGCAATTCAGCACACATGAGTGCAATTCAGCATACCCGAGTGCAATTCAGCACACCCGAGTGCAATTCAGCACACCCGAGTGCAATTCAGCACACATGAGTGCAGTTCATCACACCCGAGTGCAATTCAGCACACATGAGTGCAATTCAGCACACATGAGTGCAATTCAGCACACATGAGTGCAATTCAAGACACATGAGTGCAATTCAGCACACCCGAGTGCAAAAAAGACACGTGTCATCAAGAATAACACAGATCACTCCCTCCACACAGAATTCCACTCCAGTTTCATATTTTCGCAGCCAAAGAATCCGGCCATAAAAAACACGGACAGTATGATACCGCGATCCTTCATACCAACGGCAATAACTATTTGTAACTCTTACTATTATATAACTACAGTTTGGTCCCAACCTCTTGTAATGCACCATGTTATCTTCCTCATCTGTAACGTTGTTGTAGATATTTAGTTATCCCTCCAGGTTTACTGGAGGTCCTCACAGCTTCATGGATTAGCTCACTCGGTAGCGCGTCGAATATTTTGTTGTCGTTGGGACATGCTTGGTTGTAGGGGATGCGCGTACGGGTTCGAATCCGCACAGAAGCTTTTTTTTGTTAATGTGTGTATGGTATGAGAGAGGGAAAGAGAGAGAGAGAGAGAGAGAGAGAGAGAGAGAGAGAGAGAGAGAGAGAGAGAGAGAGAGAGAACGAACGAACTTTATTTTACAAGGGTAGTGAATTAGGCAGTAGTGCCTTTCTTACATTCAGCCCTTGAGGCAAAATATTCAAATGTGGTGAGAGAGAGAGAGAGAGAGAGAGAGAGAGAGAGAGAGAGAGACTGACACAGAGAGAGAGAGAGAGAGAGAGGGGGGGGGGGGGGGAGCTGGAGAAAGGGGGAGGAAGGGAAGAGAGAATGAGAGTAAGAGGGTTGGTGGGTTGGGGAGAGAGGGTGGGGGAGAGGGAGGGAGGGAGGAGAGAGAGAGAGAGAGAGAGAGAGAGAGAGAGAGAGAGAGAGAGAGAGAGAGAGAGAGAGAGAGAGAGAGAGAGAGAGAGAGAGAGCCACCCCACCTGTTGTTGTACAGGTGAGAGGTTGCGGGTTCGAATCTAACTTTTTTTCCCCTCTCTTTTCTCGAGAGGTTGCGGGTTCGAACCCGATCTTTTTTTTTGCTGTGGTTTTTTTATATGCCAAAACCTGGAGGTTCAGCGCCAGCAGTTTTTATTATTCTACCAGTGATTTGTAATCTTCGTGTTCTTTTTTATGAATAAAGTATGTGTTATGTTGTGTTGTGTTGTGTTGTGTTGTAATGTGTTGTGTTGTGTTGTGTTGTGTTGTGTTGTGTTGTGTTGTGTTGTGCTGCGCTATGCTGCACCGCGCTGAACTGCGCTGCACTGTGGTGTGGAGTGATGTGATGTGGTGTGGTGTGATGTGGTGTTGTGGTGTTGTGGTGTTGTTGTGTTGCATTGCGTTGAGTTGCGTTGCGTTGTGTTGTGTTTGTATATGTTCACTTGCATAGTGTGTTGGCAACACATTCTAGATGGCTAATAGAAGCAGAAAATACATCAAACGGGAAATGTACGTGTTTACACTCCAGCTGATGTTGCAGGGAGCCCTGCATTTCTAAGGAGAGCGACCAGCGCACCTGGAGACCTGTGCAGTGGTGGTCGGTCCCACGTCAACAAAATCATGAGCAATGGCTACATACCATGAATCCTAAGGCACACCGCACCGTTTTCCAGCGAGCT
Organism: Theodoxus fluviatilis; assembly: GCA_034096865.1. Lineage (NCBI taxonomy): Eukaryota > Metazoa > Mollusca > Gastropoda > Cycloneritida > Neritidae > Theodoxus > Theodoxus fluviatilis. The sequence goes on along the minus strand of JAWQFJ010026390.1, from coordinate 3,705 downwards.
GCCGGGGTCACTCTGAAGCATTGACGCTTTAGCTCTGCAAAACCTCTCCTCCACGCTCTGTCTGCACTGTCCTGCATCTCGTTCAAAGTTCAGCTAGTCCCCCTGAAATAGATTTTGATGAGTGCAGACATATATGATGTTTCGCTCAGTGTACACAGCAGTACATCGTGTTTTAGTAAACTTTTATGTTTGGGTGTGTGTAGTATGTATGTATGAATGTATGTATGTATGTATGTATGTATGTATGTATGTATGTATGTATGTATGTATGTATGTATGTATGTATGTATGTATGTATGTATGTATGTATGTATGTATGTATGTATGTATGTATGTATGTATGTATGTATGTATGTATGTATGTATGTATGTATGTATGTATGTATGTATGTATGTATGTATGTATGTATGTATGTATGTATGTATGTATGTATGTATGTATGTATGTATGTATGTATGTATGTATGTATGTATGTATGTATGTATGTATGTATGTGTGTGTGTGTGTGTGTGTGTGTGTGTATGTATGTATGTATGTATGTATGTATGTACGTACGTACGTACGTACGTACGTATGTATGTATGTATGTATGTATGTATGTATGTATGTATGTATGTATGTATGTATGTATGTATGTATGTATGTATGTATGTATGTATGTGTAGACGACATAGACTACGCACTGTCCTCTTCCCACCTCACTAACATCACATTAGTGACAAGATAGTGCAATTTATAACAAAAGACAGGCTGCAACTACTAGAGTGCAACGCTCTCCTCCACGTGTACTACCCGACGGCATACTCCAAATCCTGTGCGAGATGCGGTTACGCCAGCGAAACAGTCAGCCATGTACTGAACGGATGCGCTGTAAACAAAAACAGCATCCAAAAACGACATGACCGTATCGTCGAAATCGTGCGCATAAACATGACATCCACCGACACGCCGTCTAGCATGCAGGTAAACAAAATCGTGAAGCCGACCCAATTCGGCGCTGACGCTGATGCCTTCACTGCAGAAATGCACACCAAACCAGACGTATGCATAATAAACCAAACGACACGCACGTGCTTCATCGTCGAAGTTTTCCTCCCATTTGATGCCTTTGTTAGTGAATGTTACCAGCACAAATTCGAGAAGTACCTGCCCCTCAACCAGTGCATCCAGGAACTAGGATTTCAGTGCAAGACAATAGCCCTGGTTATAGGATCACTTGGTTCTGTGCACAACCGTTTTTTTTTAGCGGACTGCGAATGATGGGAATCTCAACCCGCAGAGCCAAGAGCATCGCCCGATATGCTTCAGTAAGTGCGATGATTGGTTCCCACATAATGTGGAAGCAAAGATGTAGACAGGTCCTGCCCTGAGTAGAATTGAATGAAGAAGAAAGAATCACCAAATACACCTTGCCCCATCCCCCAACCCCCACCTTATATAATCCCCCTCCCCTCCTCAGAAGTCTTCTCCCACAGTACCGTTTGCCCACCTCCCCTATGCTGAGGCCCATGCTTCAAGTTCAGAAGAAAGAAAAAAAACATTGAGAGGCTTCTCCCATTATATGAGTGCAAACCTGCACCTGTATGTGTACTTGTCACACCTGCCTGTTCTGTGCTAAAATATTAACTACATTTTTCTGTAGAGCACGAGGAAGCAGTTTGATCCATGTTGACATACCCATATACAGATATGGTTTGTGTGTGCTTAACTGAATAACCTATGAGAAACTGTTTGATCTATGCTGATACAGCCGTATGTGTACTTGTGACACCTGCCTGTTCTGTGCTAAAATATTAACTACATTTTTCTGTAGACCATGAGGGAGCAGTTTGTTCCATGTTGACATATCCTTATACAGATATGGTTTGTGTGTGCTAAACTGAATAACCTATGAGAAACTGTTTGATCTATGTTGATACAGCCGTATGTATACTTGTCACACCTGCCTGATCTGTGCTAAAATATTAACTACATTTTTCTGTAGAGCATGAGGGAGCAGTTTGTTCCATGTTGACATATCCATATACAGATATGGTTTGTGTGTGCTTAACCGAATAAGCTATAAGAAACTGTTTGATCTATGTCGATACAGCCGTATGTGTACTTGTCACACCTGCCTGTTCTGTGCTAAAATATTAACTAAATTTTTCCTGTAGAGCATGAGGGAGCAGTTTGTTCCATGTTGACATATCCATATACAGATATGGTTTGTGTGTGCTTAACTGAATAACCTATCGGAAACTGTTTGATCTATGTTGATACAGCCGTATGTGTACTTGTCACACCAGCCTGTTCTGTGCTAAAATATTAACTACATTTTTATGTAAAGCATGAGGGAGCAGTTTGTTCCATGTTGACATATAGATATGGTTTGTGTGTGCTTAACTGAATAACCTATGGGAAACTGTTTGATCTATGTTGATACAGCCGTGAATTTATGTTCAGGTATACACGGGTATGATTGTTGTGTACTTAAAAAATATATGCAACCAGCACTTTGTATTCTGCTTCAGTAAAATATCATCCTCTCTACAATCAGTTGAATAGCAGGTGATCAAAGAGAGACAATCATGCTAAATTAAACGATGCTTCTAGAGCAAGCCATCAGCAGTTATGTCCCATAAGTACACTTGGCATGCAATTCTATTGAAAAAGCTCTTTTGTCTCTATCTCCCCGTTTACACTCCCAAAGAAGCGACCACCATCGTGAGTATTGTAAGTAGTCAGACTCTACCCTATCCTAAGGTGCTACATTTCGCATGAATCGTGTATCTATTCACTATGTACAACATTGTACTCCTTCGTGAATAAAGTCTTGTTGATATGTATGTATGTATGTTTGTATGTATGTATGTACGTACGTACGTACGTATGTATGTATGTATGTATGTATGTATGTATGTATGTATGTATGTATGTATGTATGTATGTATGTATGTATGTATGTATGTATGTATGTATGTATGTATGTATGTATGTATGTATGTATGTATGTATGTATGTATGTATGTATGTATGTATGTATGTATGTATGTATGTATGTATGTATGTATGTATGTATGTATGTATGTATGTATGTATGTGTGTGTGTGTGTGTGTATGTGTGTATGTATGTATGTATGTATGTATGTATGTATGTATGTATGTATGTATGTATGTATGTATGTATGTATGTATGTATATATGTATGTATGTATATATGTATGTATGTATGTATGGACGGGTTGTCAGTGGTGGGACCTTGCAAGCCAGATTTGTGTATCTTAGATCATCTTAATTCAACAGCCTTCATCATCGAAATGGTCTGCCCGTTTGACACATTCATCGAAAGATGCTACCAACATAAATTTGAAAAGTACATGCCTCTCTGTCTTTCGCTTAATGATGGTGGCTTTTCCACGAAAATAATAGTCCTGGTGATTGGGTCCCTTGGTACTGTCCATCGCAGATTTGTCAAAGGCCTCATGTTGTTGGGCCTAACAAAACGCTTAAGCAGGAGTCTAGCTAAGTACCTCAGTCTGTCAGTCATGATAGGGTCGAGGAGAGCTTGGGCAAGATGAAATTTCTTAATGGAAAGGGAACTTAGATAGATGAACTTTTGTATGGGCTGACTAGTGAAATTTTACTAAATCATCGTTGAAGAGACGAATCTGTCCAGATGGGTGCTTCAGTTAGACTAGTGTTCCTTCACATAGCTGTGATTT
>JAWQFJ010026388.1:67500-87764 GCA_034096865.1 Theodoxus fluviatilis | reverse complement strand
AACAGAACATCAGAATTGGTAATTACATCAGGAGAAGAAGGGTTTCCATTACCGGTATTAGTGACTGGGCCTTGGCCTCTCCATCATCTGCCACCGCCTCCCCTTCCTCCACCCCTGCCTGGGCGAGAGAGCAACTGCGTCGACGTAGCAGTTTCCAAGGAGCCACACCAAAAATACAGTGTAAGACATCACACACAGGACAGCCCCAACTGGCAAATCTAACCTGTCTTCAACACAGTTGACGTCACTGGTGGAAAGCTTCGGACGACGGCACAGACGGCAAACGTAGCAGCGAGAACTCCCTGATCTATGGGGACACAGGTAGATATCATTAAATATCAGTGCTGTACTCCGGTCTGTAAAGTAGTGGTTGAAACTCCTGAAAATGGATCAGGACAGATATCCATATCAAGTGTATATGTCAATGTACAAGTCTCTTGACACCGGTGCTCAAACCAACTGGGCTGCAGGTATTAAAAGTATTTTGTTGAAATACAACTTTGATAGAGAATAGGAAAACCAAATAGTTGATAATGAACCATCATTTATAAAGCTACTCAGAAGCAAAATGATTTATCAAAATGGGAACCAATGGAAAAATGGTATTCATGATATCGACAGATATTCTTTTTATAGACTATTTAAACATATTAATTGTACAGAACCATATCTTTATATACTGGATAAGAAGGTTTTGCGAAATTCTTCAGCTGTCTGTCCTGAGTGTATGGAATCAGATGAAGATGAAAAACACTTCTTAGTAGCCTACAATGTCCAGCCATGTATGATTTAAGAGAGAAGTATATTTACCATGTATACAGAATGATATCACTGATCCCATTACATATCTTCTGTCAGCATGTGATGTAAATGTTATGACGGAAAAAGCCAGTGGGAACAGATGGGGTGGGTTTGCGTCTAGACAGAGTGAATCACGGCAAGATGAATCAGCTAGGCTTGGTGTTCCAGATGCATAATCAAAAGTTCTTTGTTTCCACTTTCTGTGAGTCAGTCTCTTTGTCGCTGTCTCCCTGATTATGCATTTGGGTCTAAAACAAAGAACTTTTGATTATGCATCTGGAACACCAAGCCTAGCTGATTCATCTTGCCGTGATTCACTCTGTCTAGACGCAAACCCACCCCATCTGTTCCCACTGGCTTTTTCCGTCATAACATAACCACTGTAAGAAATGTGGCGACCTACTTATACCATGCATTCCGACGAAGAGCTAAGGCTACCACTATCTTCCTTGATTACAGGAATGATTTTGATTCTTGTTAGTGTTTACCGGTAGCTCTCGATGTAATCCTTGTTACTTGTCCATCATTTTAATTTGCTTTAGGGAAGTGATACATTTGAAAGATTGTGTACCCTGTAATATTTGTACTTTGCAATGGGCCTGAGGCCCCCGCAATAAACCTGTTCGTTCGTTCTCTCTCTCTCTCTCTCTCTCTCTCTCTCTCTCTCTCTCTCTCTCTCTCTCTCTCTCTCTCTCTCTCTCTCTCTCTCACTGTCGGCAACATGCGAGAGGGGGGAAAGGGGTGGGGGTGGGTGGGTAGGAGGGCGTGGTTGTGGGTGTGACAAGTTGAAGGAGCGGTAATGACAGGTGTGGAAGAAATGAACGCATTTTCTGTTTTTGTGAGATGGACTGTCAAGAACAAATTTCCATATTTTAATGATACATTAATGTTTGTAGTCTATTATCACATCTATACCTACTGCAAAAGTGTCATAGCACTTTACACATATGTGTGTTTGTGCATGTCCGTGTGAATGCATCTGTGTGTGTACATACATGCGTGCTTACGCGTGCGTACATGCGTGTAAGTGCACGCTTGCGTGTCTGCGTGCGCGACCCTGCATGTGTATGTAGACATGTAAATGTGTGTGTGTGTGTGTGTGTGTGTGTGTGTGTGTGTGTGTGTGTAAATGTGTGTGTGCGCGCGCGCGTGCGTGTGTGTAAAAACAAGTGAGGACACACACAACAAATTTATTGCAGACAAATGCGCACTATTAAAATGATCAATGTTCGTTACATTTTCAACATTTCCTCATGGCTTCTTGCTGGCTGCGTTTTCTTCCCTATCTTTGATGTGCGTTTGTCTGATGCTGGAGACTGGCTGGTGGAGCGGAGTGCTGCACCTACTTGGGGCTGCAGAGAGGAACTGCACGGCACAAAGACCTGTCAGTCAGGCCGTGGAGAAAGCTGCCAGAACTAACGGGTGGTGCCAGTCTTGCACGGGGACAAAAGTTTCTGGTGGAGCCAGCCTCAAAGTCTGACAAACATCAGGGAAAACACTGAGCAGAGGAAAGTCTATGAGGCAACAGAAAATCCCTTTTCTAAATGCCAGTGAATCTCCGTCTGTGCGGACAGCGCTCTGCAGATTTCGAATCCGTCAGCTCTTGGCACAGGCATCTTGCAGTCGCCAGTGGCTGCAGCCTTGGTTTCCTTCTTCGTTTGTTTGTTTGTTTGTTTGTTTTTCCATGTTTTTGCAGGGGGCCCTGATGGTTTCCGCAAGCAGTTTATAGCTGCTGAGAGAGAACATCTAGCGACACAGCAGTGTGAGAAACTTGCACGTTTGTTTATCTCATTGAGATAAGTACTTAAAACTGAAGCTAAAGTACGGTCACGTGTCAAGAGGCAGTGGGCTGGCCAAGACCATCCTGCAAGGTACCGTACCAGGTGGGAGAAGGAGAGGCAGGCAGAGAAAGAGGTGGGAAGACAACATCAAAGAGTGGACAGGCTTGACCTTTGCTGACTCACAGCGAGCCACAGAGGATAGAGATTGATGGAGGAAGATTGTCCGAAAGTCATCAGTGATGCCTCAACAACCCATCTCAGGGTTAAGAGACTGAACTGAACTGAACTTAAAACATTTCTACCTGCACATTTTGCTGTGTAATAACAACAGGCAGTGTGGAAGTACGAGATTGAGTCAAATGAAAATCGTAAAGGTGCGATACAAATTTTGAACAACGTTTGATTGTTCTGAACGTTGGCGACAGTGTTACTTTGCGTTTGGAAAGTGACCGACAGGTGACAGCACGGCGCAGCAGTAATGTTAAGATGGCTGCCCCACTTGCATTATGCACCAAAGAAGAACAGCGTTCTGTCATCCGTTTTTTGAATAGTGAAGGGATGAAGCCCATCAAAATTCAACAACGAATGAAAGCTCAGTATGGTGATGCATGTCGGTCACAACAACAAGTGTACTAGTGGAGTAGGAAGTTCCGAAAAAGCCATCACTTTCTGCTTCAAGTGCTGCAAAATTTCTTGACTGCCGTCAACACGTTGTCCTTTCAATTCTGCAGTCAAAAGGTGAGGCCTCCATCTTGCAGACACTTTGTGGAACTGCAGAACATCATGGACAGATATGGTGTGCTGATCCATGACTCATGTCCTGAAGCGTTGCTATATCAAATACTTTTATGCGGCGATTTTCCTTCACGATGGCTTCAACTGCTCCAAAGCGATCTGGTGTCCCTGTGCTTGGTGTGCCTGACATGGTGGCGGCGAGTCTGTTCCTGAATTCACGCCGTTTCGGAACTTCCTACTCCACTAGTACACTTGTTGTTGTGACAGACATGCATCGCCATACTGAGCTTTCATTCGTTGTTGACTTTTGCTGGGTTTTACCCCTTCACTATTCAAAAAACGGATGACAGAACGCCGTTACTCTCTGGTGCATATTGCAAGTGGGGCAGCCATCTTAACACTACTGCTGCGCCGTGGTATGATGTTTCGACATCGTGCTGCCACCTGTCGGTCACTCTTCAAACAAAAAGTAACACCGTCGCCAGCTTTCAGAACAATTAAGCGTTGTAACACTTTTGCATCGCACTTTTAAGGTTTTCATTTGACTCATCTTCGTACATCGCTTCCTATTTCAAGCTTACACGCAGTAGGGCGTGGGTCGGTAGTTGGGAGGTCGTACTTGCAGTTGGGGGTGGCAGTGAGGGTGGCAATGAGGGTGGCAGTGGAGATGGCAGTGAGAGTGGCAGTGGGGGTGGTAGTGGGGGTGGCAGTGAGGGTGGCAGTGAGGGTGGCAGTGAGGGTGGCAGTGGAGGTGGCAGTGAGAGTGGCAGTAAGAGTGGTAGTGGGGGTGGCAGTGGGGGTGGCAGTGAGGGTGGCAGTGAGGGTGGCAGTGAGGGTGGCAGTGAGGGTGGCAGTGGAGATGGCAGTGAGAGTGGCAGTTGGGGTGGCAGTGGGGGTGGCAGTGGGGGTGGCAGTGAGGGTGGCAGTGAGGGTGGCAGTGGAGATGGCAGTGAGAGTGGCAGTGGGGGTGGTAGTGGAGATGGCAGTGAGGGTGGCAGTGTGGGTGGTAGTGTGGGTGGCAGTGGGGGTGGTAGTGGGGGTGGCAGTGAGGGTGGCAGTGAGGGTGGCAGTGGAGATGGCAGTGAGAGTGGCAGTTGGGGTGGTAGTGGGGGTGGCAGTGGGGTGGCAGTGAAGGTGGCAGTGAGGGTGGCAGTGAGGGTGGCAGTGAGGGTGGCAATGAGGGTGACAGTGAGGGTGGCATTGAGGGTGGTAGTGAGAGTGGCAGTGGGGGTGGTAGTGGGGGTGGCAGTGAGGGTGGCAGTGAGGGTGGCAGTGAGGGTGGCAGTGGGGAATGGCAGTGAGGGTGGCAGTGAGAGTGGCAGTGAGGGTGGCAGTGAGGGTGGCAGTGAGGGTGGCAGTGAGGGTGGCAGTGAGGGTGGCAGTGAGGGTGGCAGTGAGGGTGGCAGTGAGGGTGGCAGTGAGGGTGGCAGTGAGGGTGGCAGTGAGAATGGCAGTGGGGGTGGTAGTGAGGGTGGCAGTGAGAGTGGCAGTGAGGGTGGCAGTGAGGGTGGCAGTGAGGGTGGCAGTGAGGGTGGCAGTGAGGGTGGCAGTGAGAGTGGCAGTGGGGGTGGTAGTGGGGGTGGCAGTGAGGGTGGCAGTGATGGTGGCAGTGGGGAATGGCAGTGAGGGTGGCAGTGAGGGTGGCAGTGAAGATGGCAGTGAGGGTGGCAGTGAGGGTGGCAGTGAGGGTGGCAGTGAGGGTGGCAGTGAGGGTGGCAGTGAGGGTGGCAGTGGGGGTGGCAGTGGGGGTGGTAGTGAGGGTGGCAGTGAGAGTGGCAGTGAGGGTGGCAGTGAGGGTGGCAGTGGTGGTGGTAGTGGGGGTGGCATAGAGGGTGGCAGTGAGGGTGGCAGTGAGGGTGGCAGTGAGGGTGGCAGTGAAGGTGGCAGTGGAGATGGCAGTGAGGGTGAAGACCAAATCATATGAAGTCACTCAAGCGTGGTGCGAAGATCAAAGCGGCCCGCCATTGTGGGAATTGACTTGGAGCTAGAAATAAACCACCGTATCGTGGAGGCCGCGAGTAGGAGCGTGGAAGAGAGAGGCTGCACTGACTTCCGGTCATTTAGCGCCGTGAAGTCCCCCCCCCCCCCTCCTGGCTGTACAGAACATTTCCTTTTCTCATGCTGCTCCTTGACGGTGCCTGCTTGGCGGGTGGAGAGGGCCGCGTTGCATAGACGCGAAGAAAGCCAAGATTCTGCGAGGCATAGGCCGATGTCAACATAATGTCAAGAATCGCATACCTCTCTCTTCAGCTAGAATGCCGTGGTCTTTGTGTTTTCGTGGTCTGCTCCAGTAGCAATCGCAGTAGCCAGCCCCGTGAAGCATTTACATTGCCTTTACGTCTGCCTTCACCATGTTGACACCGGCCTATTCCTCTCAGGACCTTGGCTTTCCTCGCGTCTATGCAACGGACCCCAGGTAGCGTAAGTGCCGTCCCCACAAAATTGTGCTAGAGAATGGTGTCTTTTCTTCCCTGCGTGGGAGCCGCCCATGCCCAAGCCTACAGGACAGAGCTGTCTGAGGCTCGTACAACCTCACGTGAGACATGTTTGGCCTGTTTGCGTTCGACGATAAAAGATGGTATGATTGTTTTAAAGTCAAATGGAATCGAAAGTCAATATTTTCTCAGTTCATGCATAAAACTGCTACACGATGCTTGCTAGATTCAATATACTACCCAAAAAAATGCAAGGGCCACTTGCCTTATTACACGCCATTTTTAACGAACGACACGGATCACCGAAGAAAGTAAAAAATCTTTAATTCATTCATCTGTCTATCGATCAATGACATTTTCGGGTGTTAATACAAATTAATGTTTGCAAAAAATTAAATGAAATGGACACACCCCTATTTTAAAAAATCAGAGCCAAGAGCATGTCACACAAAAGTGTCAATAACGAGTGTGGCCGCCATTTGCTCGGATGCACTCCACGCAGCGTTGTCGCATGGACCTGACCTAAGTCTGGAGAGTGTTGTGGGGAATCGCCTGCCACTCCTGGTCCATATTCTGGAACAGAATGTTGAGGTTTGGTGCAGGAGGGTGGTTGGCCTGAAGCTGCCGCCCTAGGACATCCCAGAGGTGTTTGATCGGGTTCAAATCAGGTGACAGGCAGGCCAGTCCATCCTGGTGACTTGTTGCTGCTGCAGGAAGTTGGTGACAACCCGCGATCTGTGTGCCGGAGCGTTGTCGTCCTGCAGTACGGAGCCTGGTCCCACGGCCTGACGGGCAGGCAAGGCAATGGGCTGCAAGGATGTTGTCTCTGTAGGCGACGTCGGTCAGATTGCCTTGGACGCGGTGCAAGGGGGTTCTGTGGTGAAGACTGAAGCCACCCCATGGCGATCATGCTCCACGACCGTTGCGTCGAAGAAGCGCTCTCCAGCTCGTCTCCAGACGCGAATTCGACCATCGTTGAAGGACAGGGTGTAGCGGGACTCGTCGGTAAACAGCACCCTGGACTACTGCTGCCTGGTCCAGGCCAAATTACGTCGTGTCCAAGTCAGGCGAGCTGCCCGATGAGCTTGGGTGAGGGGCGGTCGCACCGCTCGGCGCCTTGATCGCATGTTAACGGCATGCAGACGGTTGCGACCAGTCTGATCACTGATGGTAACGTTGGTGGCTGCTCGCAGCTGCCCTCTGAGCACGTTGGCAGTGGCGGTTCTGTTGCGTAGGGCCGACAGGATGGCGTAACGGTCTTGCTGTCTGGTCGTGAGTCGCGGGCCTCCAAGCCTGCGTGGCTCCTGCACACTCCCAGTGCCATGGAAGCGGTCTCTTAGCCTCTGAATGACGGAATGTGTCACTCGAAGTCGCCTGTCAACTTCCCGCACTGCCACACCTTCATTGAGCCACGCAATGGCCATTCCTCTTTCAGCGTCAGTCAGGCGGCGTCTTGGGGGCATGGTTGAAAATTACAAAGAAACTGTTTCAACTGGCCACTCGTCAGTGCAACTGGCTGACATGTGCTCAGAAAAGATTCAGCTTGCACGTGCAGAGCAGTTTTCAGTCTGCACTTGTCTGCTCGGTCAGCCACAGGCGTTTGGAAATTGAACATTTTAACGAGATTTTTCCGTTTCTTTTGTGGCCCAGTGTTGAGCAGTTCTCATGAACTGATCTCAACACTGTTCAAAAACACCTTGGCTTGCACTTTGGGTTTTATTTGAAACAATTATTTTGTTCAAAAAAGACGCGTTTTTAAATTAAAACAGAGTTCTTGTAAACAGTGCCCAAAAAGAAGGTGGCCCTTGAATTCTTTTGAGTAGTGTATGTTTCTTGTAATACATTTGGCTCCTTGCAAACATGTCGTAACAGTTGCCAGTGGGTTTGTCTCGACACATTACATGATTACAGAGGAGTGAGAACAAATCTGTGTAGCAATAGTATACTCCTTTCCTCTCTCTCTCTCTCTCTCTCTCTCTCTCTCTCTCTCTCTCTCTCTCTCTCTCTCTCGCTCGCTCGCTCTCTCGCTTTATCTCTCTCTCTCTATCTATCTCTCTCTCTCTCTCTCTCAGTGTGTGTGTGTGTGTGTGTGTGTGTGAGAGAGAGAGAGAGAGAGAGAGAGAGAGAGAGAGAGAGCAGTGTGTGTGTGTGTGTGTGTGTGAAAGAGAGAGAGAGAGAGAGAGAGAGTGTGTGTGTGTGTGTGTGGGTTTGTGTGTGTGTATGTGTGTGTGTGTGTGTGCGCGCGCGCGTGTGTTTGTGTGTGTGTGTGTGTGTGTTTTGTGTGAGTGTGTGTGTGTGTGTGCGTGTGTGTGTGTGTGTGTGTGTGTGTGTGTGTGTGTGTGTGTGTGTGTGTGTGTGTGTGTGTGTGTGTGTGTGTGTCTGTGTGTGTGTGTGTGAAAATGCCACTGAACCTGCCTCCACGCGGATATTGTTCTACAGACACTGAAACCGTTGACCTGTTACTGAGTCTAGACTAGTCACCCATTCGACAGAGCATTCTAATCCCGATTAGAAATTCGATGGGAGCGAGCACAAGTATGCGGCAGCCCATCAACCATAGCGATATCGCAGTAATGGCGCCACCCCCCTCTGTTTCGAACTACCCACGTCCAAATATCTACTCCTAAAATCCTCGCCAATTCGACCAGTTTCTCTCACGACGTGGACAATCTTTTGTTCCCTCCCTACAACCCACAGAAGATCAACGGTGCAGACTTCCAAAGCTCCGTGACGTCATTTAATTTCCACAGGTTGCTGATGTAATTTCCGCTTGGCTCCCACGTGGCCGTCGGGCGGAAATGAAGTTCATTATCGTTCACAGCGCATGCGTGGAGGCAGTTGAGTGGCCATTAGTCCGAGGAGAGAGGGCGAGTTGAAACTCGGAAACCATCAAAGAAGGGCAAACGACCTCTCACCCTCTCACCTCTCACCACTTGACCAGGTGACTTCCCACCATGGTTGAGTTCAACAGCTCCCGCCATAAAAGCGCGGGAAAATTCGCACAAAGAGAGGACATCGCCGAAAGAAATTTCAACATTTTCAGCTTCAAAGTCATTATTGTATATTCTGGAGATATATCGTGCATTCAAACCATACCATTTGATGAGTATCATATAGGACATCATTCAATAACCAATCAGACAAAAGTATTGATAAAGCACGCAACATTTTAAAATAACCAATCCGAGTTACTGATAATAATTCTATAGCTTTAACTCCCACCCAGCCACCGGTCTCCCCCATATTCCTTCAACTTCTTCCTGAACCATAACCCTATCATCGCCTAACCGCCACCATCACGCCATAATCTACCTCATCCTTGGTCACACGTCTGACTCTTCTGAACACGATCCTCAAGTAAAGATGTTCGCTGACCGTCAGAAAATTGATGGCCCGATGATGAGAGGTGAAGCGAGTGTGAACATCGCTTGAGTACGCGTGGAAGTCTGTCGGCGCCTCCACCCAGGGCTTTCATCTTCCCGCCATTCCTTTATCAATCTCTCTATCTTTATAATGTCTAAGTCGGGCATATTGCTTGGTGGTCTTTGGTTACAGCACGGATCCAGAATCTGAAACGCCGATAGATAACAACTCACTTGGTGGCAGTGTTTTCTGCTTTCTTCGTCCTTCCGGGCCATCTTTCCTTCATCTCTTTGCTCTCTCGTTCCTTTACAGATGTACAGCCTCAATGAAGCAGCGACATTGGTATCAGACAGTCGTGTGAATGTTATCTCCCGACTCCTCTCTCTCTCTCTCTCTCTCTCTCTCTCTCTCTCTCTCTCTCTGACCATTCCCTTTCAACAGTTCTACATGGTTAGTTCCAGTTATCTTTGAAAGATGATACAGCAGTGGAAAGGGGTGTGGCCGAGGACACTATCTCCAGAACTATCACATCTACAGAACAGAGAGCTCACGTTCTTTTTTGAAGCCGGCTTTCCATCCCCACGCCTGTGATCCACTTCCTCGCATTTGAGCTCACATCCGAAATGTGTTGGGTTGTTGTTGTTGTTGTTGTTGTTGTTGAGAAACTGAAAACACGTCGCGTTAAGCTCCAACAAGGTGTGTTGGATACTTGTTCATTTCAAACAAAATCGCAGCAAACGAGAATTAAATGCGACAGGTTTTGAGATGCATTTATACAACCCATCTTTGTCTGTCGCAAACCAACACTGAGTAAGAGCCTTTTACTTCGTCCACAACATGTCTCTGTCGTCCCATGGAAACAGTGGCTAATGTGTACAATTAATTGTTTAAACCGGATTGGAAAGTATGTTACCTATATAAAATGTCATCCTTGTTCTGTGGAGGCATATTTCCCGCTCGCGCGCGCGCGCGCGTGTATGTGAGTGTGTGTGTGTGTGCATGTGTGTGTGTGTGTGTGCGTGTGTGTGTGTATGTATGTATGTATGTATGTATGTATGTATGTATGTATGTATGTATGTATGTATGTATGTATGTATGTATGTATGTATGTATGTATGTATGTATGTATGTATGTATGTATGTATGTATGTATGTATGTATGTATGTATGTATGTATGTATGTATGTATGTATGTATGTATGTATGTATGTATGTATGTATGTATGTATGTATGTATGTATGTATGTATGTATGTATGTATGTATGTATGTATGTATGTATGTATGTATGTATGTATGTATGTATGTATGTATGTATGTACTTTTGTTGATGACTGCTACAACAGCAAATTCAACAAATACTTTCCCTTGTGCCAGAGGATCGACGATCTTGGCTACAAATGCAAATTAGTCGTGCTAGTAGTCGGATCGCTTGGAAGCATCCTTGCAAGGTTCGTGAGAGGACTCAAACTGTGTGGAGTACAGGCCGGATGTGCAAAAGGCATAGCAAGGTACTGTTCCATCAGCGCTATGATTGGTTCGAGCATTGTTTGGAAGCAACGGTGCAGAGCTATTCCCTGAAAATGCTTTTGCGCGGCTTCAGCCTACTCGAACCTAGGTCAATGGACGATACCAGAGTCTTCGCACCTCACCATGAGGGGTCAAGATAAGAGAGATGTCATCAGAGGATTACGGTGGTACGGGGTGGGGAATGGTGGTGTAAGAGGGGTAGAGTAGGGGATGGTAGGGTTAGGGCGTGAGTGAAGGGTAGGTAGGAGATGGTGAAGTTTATGATTGCAATGAAATATGATGAGTATAATGACGCATTCGAGTAACACTTCTATTCAGTCCATAACGATGGCCATGGCGCAATAACAAGTCCATTGGATATTTCTGTTCAATTCAATGTAATTTCATGATTTGTGAGCATGTGAAAAGGAACAGTAACCAGTCAGGGAGTGGGTGGGTGAGTGAATAAGAACGGAATTACACCTCCACGTCATTGCTAAACAGTATACTGTATGTCAAATAAAATTGTTGTTTGCTATACATATCTTAATTGTCAAGAAGTCGCCGTTTGCAATCTTGTTCCCTGGCCTCATTGGCTGTATGAGTTGCAATATGTAATGTGTTCATCATGAACAATGAATGTACCCCCTAAGATGAATAAAGTCATTTTGATATGTATGTATGTGTGTATGTGTGTGTGTATGTGTGTGTATATGTGTGTGTTTGTGTGTGTGTGTGTGTGTGCGTGCCCACGCGCACGCGCATATCTGCCTACGCGTTAGTGTGTGTGTGCATGAATGTGTGTGTCTATGTGTGTGTATGCATGTTAGTGTGTGTGTGTGTGTGTGTGTGTGTGCATGAATGTGTGTGTATATGTGTATGCGTGTATATATGTGTGTGTCTGTTTGTGTGTGTGTATGTGTGTGTGTGTGTGTGTGTGTGTGTGTGTGTGTGTGTGCGTGTTAGTGTGTGTGTGCATGAATGTGAGTGTGTGCATGTTGGTGTGTGTATGTGTGTGTTCATGAATGTGTTTGTGTGTGTGTGTATGTGTGTATGTGCATGAATGTGTGGGTGTGCATGAATGTGTTTGAGTGTGAGTGTGTATGTGTGTGTGTGTATGTGTGTGTATGTGTGTGTGTGTGTGTGTGTGTGTGTGTGTTTGTCTTCCTGTATGTAGGTCGGAGCCTTGAAGTCTTCATGGAAGTCTCGGCACAGCCATGACATTAACACACATGCTACGAGTCTTTGCGATGTGAGGCAAAACTTTATCTTTGCTGTGAACCACGTCCTCTCTCTCTAAGTCTGTCCACGAGGCTGCCGATACCGCACGCTCCTTGTAGATAAGATTCCTGCATCCTCCAAGGTAGAGAGACCTAAGGCGTTGCTGTCTACACTGGTAGTTCAACCATAACAAAGCTCCCAGATAAAGGGGGCCACAGGGATACCCTGAATGCAGTGTCCACGTCACCTGATCAGCTGTCACAGTACAAGACACGTGCTCGCCCAGCCACCGCCAACTTCAAAGCGCGCCGCTAGGGGAGGGCACTCGTGCCGGCACCAGGGGTGATAATCACCGCACCAGGGGAGGTAATCTGATAAGAATCTGCCGGTAAATATGTTTGGCTTGGCGGCTTGGCGTGAGACGAGTGGAAGAGTCGAGGTTTCTGGCGCGGCTCCCTGTCGGGGTGGACTAATGGCTGACGTGGCAGACAGTCGGATGACACAGGGACGACACTCGCCCTCCATGTGGTCTTCCTTTTGCCCCACCCCGAGCGGCGCAGGTGTCGACGGAGGCGTGACCAGGGTGATTCAGGAGGCCCTGGGAACGCTGATTACAGGTGTGCCACAGTAGCCAAGGTGGCCTCTGCAGAAGATGAAAGGGGGTGGCGACAGTGTTTCTTATGGAGGAATAGCTCCAGATTCCATAATGTCTGCCTTGTGCAAATGAGGACGCAATTTTTCTAGTGAAGTTGTAAATCAAGTTGACCCCACGTCTGAATTTGTGAGGAGTCTGATTTGCATCCAGGTATCCTGTTCCCAAGAAAATAAAACTCATATTGTTGTCTTCGGAGATATCTCGTCGTTCTCGCACGATTGTACAAAACAAAAATTAGTCAAGCGCAAATAATGAGAGAGAATTTACTTTCCTCGTTGGTGACGTATTTCTCTACGTAGAGTGGTTTTTTATATTAGCTTTTTTACTCCATGGATTAAGTTCTTCTTAGATGAAGTAAAACTTCTCTTACATTACGTGTTTAAGGCGTCTGTTCCGAAACTTCCAGGTGAGCGCGTGTTCATGAATGTGTTGAAGAAAGTCAATCTCGCCAGCTTTGCTTGAATTTATTCGTATTATTCTAAAATATATCGGAACGAAAGAGTCCGTTGAACAACGTTGTACAAGTTGACACTTCCATCCCCCTTTCACACTATGATCGTGCTTTTTTCTCTCTCTCTTTTCTTCAAAGAAAAGTGCTAATTCTTTACTTGAACGAAGCAATTCTATTATCTAATGTATACCACTCATACTGCCACCTCTACATTTTCGCTTGTCCTGATGAGACTCACGCCATACGTGACCGTTGGCGTGCGGAGTAAAACTTGTCAACACAACAAAAGAATGAAATCACATCTTCGTTCGCGGTGGCACACACACACACACACACGCACACACACACACACGCACAGGCAAACTCACACACACACACACAAACACACGCGCGCACACACACACACACACAAGCGCACACACACGCATGCAAGCACGTTCACACACACACACGCACATACATGCATGCATGTTCACACACAGAAACGCACGCACGCACACAAACACACACATGCGCGCGCGCACACATACACACGCGCGCGCACGCACACACACACACACACACACTCACACACGCACTTCCAGCGGGATTTCCTCTCCTGCTCCACCTGGCAGAGCGACATCAGCGACGTTAGTTCGGTTGACTGGTTCGATCAGGAGACCAGGCCTAATTATAGGTTTGAAGTCAGCGCCGCCGTGTGAGGATGGCCTGGATAACAGGGATACACCTCCTGCACTAATGTATAGTTACATGGGGAACGAAGGCTATGATGACTTGTGCTCATCAATCCCCCCTACCTTCACGCCCAGCCTTGTCCTCTCATTACAGCTACGGCCGCAATGCCCCTGCTGGTTCCCTCTGGCTGTTGTAGGAGTGATGGTGGTGGTACATTTTCATGGAGTCCCATGGCAGCTTCACCGATTTACTAAATAGATAATAATATGAAGAACTGAGGCTCTCGATCAGTCCTTGTCAGTGGAGGGACGAGGGCGTGGGAATGGACTGGTCTCCGAGAGGTAACTGATGACATGCGCGTGACTTGCAATTCAAATGTGCCTTTTGGAATAACTATTCTATATCAGAGAATGAACGCGATGTGAATGTGCTAAGATGGCATTGTAGACGGCACATACATGTATAGAGTTACTTCCTAAACTGCTACAACTACCACCACCACACCTTCTGCCATTACCACTGCTCCCATAACAACCACTGCTGCTGCTGATATTATCATCTTGCTTGTTTGAGAATCATTTTTTTAAAAATCGACCAGGAAAGGTCATGGTTCCAAAACTCTCCTCACCTCCTACCAGGCACTGGAAGTCTTTTCACTCCCATGCCTTGCCACATGATGTACAGTGTCTGTCTGGTACCCTCAGCCATCCCCCCTCCCTCCCTCCCTCCCTCCCTCCCTCCCTCTCTCTCTCTCTCTCTCTCTCTCTCTCTCTCTCTCTCTCTCTCTCTCTCTCTCTCTCTCTCTCTATCTATCCATCCATCCATCTAAATATCTATCTATCTATCTAAATATCTATCTATCTATCTATCTATCTATCTATCTATCTATCTATCTATCTATCTATCTATCTATCTATCTATCTATCTATCTATCTATCTATCTATCTATCTATCTATATATATATGTCGTGCCGAAATCGCGGAATTGCCGATTCTATGGAATCGGCAGCCAGTTTGCCGATTCTGTAGAATCAGCATTTCGTTGCTGATTCCGCGGAATAGGCAACGATTTGCTGAAAATGTGGAACTCATTTCGACCACTGCTGATTCCGTGGATTCAGCAGCAGATTCCGTGGAATCGGCAGCCGATTCCACGGAATCGGCAAGCTATGTTTTTACTGTATTTCGGCCTTTTTGTCAGTTATAAATATCCGTGTTTTTTTTGTTGATGATGAAGATGATGATGATGGTCAAAATGGAACAAACAATGTCGGTTTTAATAATTTATTAACCAGAGAAATCAGTACAGACATAAACGAATCGTAGTACAGTCATGAATCCTAAAAGACGTGTTTCTTTTTGTCACTATTTGTTCTTACATTTGCCATTCCTAGGATGGCAATGGGAGTGGCACAACGTGCCGCTCTTCCTGCACGCACAGCGCCTGGAATCGCACTTTGTTGTGCAAGAACACTTTGCAAATCCTTGTCCCCCAGTGGCAGAATGAAGGGATGCAATCTTGCGAAATGACTGCATAATGTTGCTCGTTTCTGATAGGCTGATCAGCTGACTATCTGCCTTCTGTAGCTGATTTCTGGAGTAAGCTGCCTCGATCATTCCATGTTTTGTTGCAACTTTGTACAATCCGCTGGCAGTAATGTCGTAAACCACACCAGGAATATTTCTGCAGTCTAGTCGTCCACGATCGAATTCGGAAACCGGGAGTAAGACGCAGTCTCCCACGGAAAGAGGATGCAGAATGGCGTTGCTCGCTTCAAGCATTTCTTTCCTGCTCTTTGCTTGTCCGCTCGCAGCCTTGTCACGGCATGCCCTTATCGTCTTGATGTGCTTTGAGAAAGCATCTGCAATTCCTGTTGCTCTTTCTTCAGTTTCATCAGCCTGATCTTGTTCCCCGGCAGCCTGTTCTTGTTCCCCGGCAGCCTGATCTTGTTCCCCGGCAGCCTGTTCTTGTTCCCCGGCAGCCTGATCTTGTTCCCCGGCAGCCTGATCTTGTTCCCCGGCAGCGACAGCTTGTTCCTCAGCAGCCTGATCTTGTTCCCCGGCAGCGACAGCTTGTTCCTCAGCAGCCTCAGCTTGTTCCTCAGCAGCCTCCATTCCATGGATCTCCCTGAGAGCCGCCTCAAGTTGTTCCTCTGTTGTTATGTGTGCGAGAACGCCTGCAGGTAAGACCGTTTTCTGCAATCCTAGTCTTGGTTTCTGTCCGAACAAAATCTCAAATGGGGACGTGTTCTGCAGGTTTCTGTGTGGCGAGCTGTTCTTCTGGAACTGCACGAAACGTAGGCCATCTGCCCAACTCGTGGTATTGTTATCGATTGTCCAAGCAATAAGCATCTGCTTTACATCTGCATTAGACCGCTCCACAGATCCCTGGCTTTGTGGGTGCCTCGCGCGGCCATGCACTATCTGCAGGTTGGGCCACATGGATTTCATTTCTGAGACTACATCCGCCACAAATTCTCTACCGTTATCACTCTGAAGAATGCTAGGCGCACCCATGAATGTGAATATATCTATGAGGTGGTACGCCACTTCGGCAGCCCTTTTACTCGTTAATGGTTTCAGTACCAAGAACTTGGTGAAGTGATCCTGATAATTTAATATCTGGACAAACTTTCCACTTGGTGTTGATTCCATATTGATCAAGTCAACTTGACCACGGTCACAGTACTTTCGTGACCGAATGGGTTTTACAACAATGCCTTTGTTCGGCAAGGGTTTCTTTCTTTGACATGTCTCGCATGCAGCCAAAAAGAGGGTCACCATCTTCATTGGTATGTTTGCGTATTTGTCATCAAGAAATCTTTTGGGTTTTTTTTTCACCGCCGTGACCAGTCGACACGTGAGCTTCGTAGATTATGTCGAAGAGCTCGTCCCGAACGGCAAGGTAGTGAAGTGGATCAGCTTCATTTTTCCGGCTCTGAAACAATAAAAAGAAATAAGTTTACAGAGATAATGAAACTGATTTTGCTGAGGATGATGCTGTTGTTGCTGCTGCTGCTGTTGTTGTTGTTGCTGCTGTTGTTGTTGTTGTTGCTGCTGTTGCTGTTGTTGTTGTCGTTGTTGTTGTTGCTGCTGCTGCTGTTGTTATTGATGATGATGATGATGATGATGAAGAGAATGATGGTGATGATGATGATGATGATGATGATGATGATGATGATGATGATGATGATGATGATGATGATGATGATGATGATGATGATGATGATGATGATGATGATGATGATGATGATGATGATGATGATGATGATGACAACGACAACAGCGATCGATGACGAAAATTTGTGTGAGAGAGAGCAAGAGAAAGAAAGAGGCTTACCTTGACGATTTTCTTGACACCGCCAACTTCGACGACAGCAAATTTCTCCCGAAGATAGTAGAATGGTTTGGATCTTTCACTGCCACACAAGGTTGCAAGCATTGCGCCGTATTCTTCTCGATTAGGCACTGTGTATTGAGACAGCTTTTTGCAGGCCACTTTTTCTTGAAACCGAGCCCGATGGTTTGCTACATTCGCTGCATTCGCTTCCATGATGCTGTCTCTGCGGGCACTGATCTAAAATGTACAATCACAAGCAATCAACAGCCACAATAATCTGTTGTGTGAGACACGTTCACGGCGACGCCAATGTTAATATTTCACTTGAAAATCACTCATGCATTTCGGCAACGTGAAAATGCAGTAAAAGTGAACTTCGTTTATGTCTGTACTGATTTCTCTGGTTAATAAATTATTAAAACCGACATTGTTTGTTCCATTTTGACCATCATCATCATCTTCATCATCAAAAAAAAAACACACGGATATTTATAACTGACAAAAAGGCCGAAATACAGTAAAAACATAGCTTGCCGATTCAGTGGAATCGGCTGCCGATTCCACGGAATCTGCTGCTGAATCCACGGAATCAGCAGTGGTCGAAATGAGTTTCACATTTTCAGCAAATCGTTGCCTATTCCGCGGAATCAGCAACGAAATGCTGATTCTACAGAATCGGCAAACTGGATGCCGATTCCATAGAATCGGCAATTCCGCGATTTCGGCACGACATATATATCTCTTTATCTATCTCTCTATCTATCTATCAATCTATCTATCTATATATCTCTATCTATCTATCTCTATATATCTATCTCTCTATCTATTTATCTATCTATCTCTATCTATCTCTCTCTCTCCCTCTCACCCCTCCCCAACAGTATCTGTTTGAATGCCCGCCGTTTATTCATCCCTTCTCTTTTAACCAACTCCACCTACTCTACAATCTGTTCCGTATATCTGATTCGTTTTTTATCGACCGGCTTTATCAATTTTGTTCCTCTTCTAGCCCCTCTCCAGAATTATTTCTTTCAACCCTTTTACCACTTTAATACCCCAAAACAGTGCTGTTCTTGTCAACGGTTCTTCCATCTTTCGCTCTATCGTTTGCTCTATCTTTCGCTCTATCTTTTGCTTGGTGTGACGTCCATACTTGGCCTGATCGCCTGGTCTCATACTGTTTCCCTCCGCTTCTCCGCACACCCTTGTTGCTCGCTTCCCTCCGCTTCTCCGCACACCCTTGTTGCTCGCTTCCCTCAGCTTCTCTGCACATCCTTGTTGCTCGCTTCCCTCCGCTTCTCCGCACACCCTTGTTGCTCGCTTCCCTCAGCTTCTCCGCACACCCTTGTTGCTCGCTTCCCTCCGCTTCTCCGCACACCCTTGTTGCTCGCTTCTCTCCGCTTCTCCGCACACCCTTGCTGCTCGCTTCCCTCCGCTTCTCCGCACACCCTTGTTGCTCGCTTCTCTCTGCTTCTCCGCACACCCTTGTTGCTCGCTTCCCTCCGCTTCTCCGCACACCCTTGTTGCTCGCTTCCCTTAGCTTCTCCGCACACCCTTGTTGCTCGCTTCCCTCCGCTTCTCCGCACACCCTTGTTGCTCGCTTCCCTCAGCTTCTCCGCACACCCTTGTTGCTCACTTCCCTCCGCTTCTCCGCACACCCTTGTTGCTCGCTTCCCTCCGCTTCTCCGCACACCCTTGTTGCTCGCTTCTCTCCGCTTCTCCGCACACCCTTGTTGCTCGCTTCCCTCAGCTTCTCCGCACACCCTTGTTGCTCGCTTCCCTCAGCTTCTCCGCACACCCTTGTTGCTCGCTTCCCTCAGCTTCTCCGCACACCCTTGTTGCTCGCTTCCCTCAGCTTCTCCGCACACCCTTGTTGCTCGCTTCCCTCAGCTTCTCCGCACACCCTTGTTGCTCGCTTCCCTCAGCTTCTCCGCACATCCTTGTTGCTCGCTTCCCTCAGCTTCTCCGCACACCCTTGTTGCTCGCTTCTCTCCGCTTCTCCGCACACCCTTGTTGCTCGCTTCCCTCAGCTTCTCCGCACACCCTTGTTGCTCGCTTCCCTCAGCTTCTCTGCACACCCTTGTTGCTCGCTTCCCTCAGCTTCTCCGCACACCCTTGCTGCTCGCTTCCCTCCGCTTCTCCGCACACCCTTGTTGCTCGCTTCCCTCAGCTTCTCCGCACACCCTTGTTGCTCGCTTCCCTCAGCTTCTCCGCACACCCTTGTTGCTCGCTTCCCTCAGCTTCTCCGCACACCCTTGTTGCTCGCTTCCCTCCGCTTCTCCGCACACCCTTGTTGCTCGCTTCCCTCAGCTTCTCCGCACACCCTTGTTGCTCGCTTCCCTCCGCTTCTCTGCACACCCTTGTTGCTCGCTTCCCTCAGCTTCTCCGCACACCCTTGTTGCTCGCTTCCCTCAGCTTCTCCGCACACCCTTGTTGCTCGCTTCTCTCCGCTTCTCCGCACACCCTTGTTGCTCGCTTCCCTCCGCTTCTCCGCACACCCTTGTTGCTCGCTTCCCTCAGCTTCTCCGCACACCCTTGTTGCTCGCTTCTCTCCGCTTCTCCGCACACCCTTGTTGCTCGCTTCCCTCAGCTTCTCCGCACACCCTTGTTGCTCGCTTCTCTCCGCTTCTCCGCACACCGTTGTTGCTCGCTTCCCTCAGCTTCTCCGCACACCCTTGTTGCTCGCTTCCCTCCGCTTCTCCGCACACCCTTGTTGCTCGCTTCCTTCCGCTTCTCCGCACACCCTTGTTGCTCGCTTCCCTCTGCTTCTCCGCACACCCTTGTTGCTCGCTTCCCTCTGCTTCTCCGCACACCCTTGTTGCTCGCTTCCCTCAGCTTCTCCGCACAACCTTGTTGCTCGCTTCCCTCAGCTTCTCCGCACACCCTTGTTGCTCGCTTCCCTCTGCTTCTCCGCACACCCTTGTTGCTCGCTTCCCTCCACTTCTCCGCACACCCTTGTTGCTCGCTTCCCTCCGCTTCTCCGCACATCCTTGTTGCTCGCTTCCCTCAGCGTTTTCGGTTTGAGTGCCATGGATGGCGACACAAACGAAGGAAACTTAATATCTGAGTCATTCTTCCTCGAGCAAACAGTCTGCCGTGACAGCTTACCGCGCGTACATACCGGATCACAAATCGGAGAGTTCCAATTTGCCGTGAAAAAACACCGTCGGTTACGAAAGATTGTCCGTTTATGTACACGTCCTCATTCGGGAAGAACATTTGATAGGCGAGAAATTTGGGGAGTTGAATGTGCGCTGTCATGCCGAAGTCAGCCATTGCCTTCTCCACAATGGCGGACC
>JAWQFJ010026388.1:60000-62500 GCA_034096865.1 Theodoxus fluviatilis | reverse complement strand
CCATGCCTTGCCGTGTCTTCCATATCTTGCTGTGTCTTCCATGCATTGCCGTGTCTTCCATGACTTCCTGTGTCTTCCATATCTTGCTGTGTCTTCCATATCTTGCTGTGTCTGCCATGCCTTGCCGTGTCTTCCATATCTTGCTGTGTCTTCCATGCATTGCCGTGTCTTCCATGTCTTGCTGTGTCTTCCATGTCTTGCTGTGTCTTCCATGCATTGCCGTGTCTTCCATGACTTCCTGTGTCTTCCATATCTTGCTGTGTCTTCCATATCTTGCTGTGTCTTCCATGCATTGCCGTGTCTTCCATGACTTTCTGTGTCTTCCATATCTTGCTGTGTCTTCCATGTCTTGCTGTGTCTTCCATGCATTGCCGTGTCTTCCATGACTTCCTGTGTCTTCCATGTCTTGCTGTGTCTTTCATATCTTGCTGTGTCTTCCATATCTTGCTGTGTCTTCCATATCTTGCTGTGTCTTCCATATCTTGCTGCGTCTTCCATGACTTCCTGTGTTTTCCATATCTTGCTGTGTCTTCCATATTTTGCAATGTCTTCCATGCTTTGCCGTGTCTTCCATGATTTCCTGTGTCTTCCATATCTTGCTCTGTCTTCCATATCTTGCCCTGTCTACCATATCTTGCTGTGTCTTCCATGACTTCCTGTGTCTTCCATGTCTTGCTGTGTCTTTCATATCTCGCTGTGTCTTCCATATCTTGCCGTGTCTTCCATGACTTCCTGTGTCTTTCATGTCTTGTTGTGTTTTTCATATCTCGCTGTGTCTTCCATGACTTCCTGTGTCTTCCATGCCTCGCTGTGTCTTCCATGACTTCCTGTGTCTTCCATGCATTGCCGTGTCTTCCATGTCTTGCTGTGTCTTCCATGTCTTGCCGCGTCTTCCATATATTGCCGTGTCTTCCATATCTTGCTGTGTCTTCCATATCTTGCCGTGTCTTCCATATCTTGCTGTGTCTTCCATGTCTCGCTGTGTCTTCCATATCTTGCCGTGTCTTCCATATCTTGCTGTGTCTTCCATGTCTCGCTGTGTCTTCCATATCTCGCTGTGTCTTCCATATATTGCCGTGTCTTCCATATCTCGCTGTGTCTTCCATATATTTCTGTGTCTTCCATATCTCGCTGTGTCTTCCATATCTTGCTGTGTCTTCCATGTCTCGCTGTGTCTTCCATATCTTGCCGTGTCTTCCATGCATTGCCGTGTCTTCCATATCTTGCCGTGTCTTCCATATCTTGCCGTGTCTTCCATGTCTTGCTGTGTCTTCCATGTCTCGCTGTGTCTTCCATATCTCGCTGTGTCTTCCATATCTCGCTGTCTTCCATGACTTCCTGTGTCTTCCATGTCTCGCTGTGTCTTCCATATCTCGCTGTCTTCCATGACTTCCTGTGTCTTCCATGTCTCGCTGTGTCTTCCATATCTTGCCGTGTCTTCCATATCTTGATGTGTCTTCCATATCTTGCCGTGTCTTCCATATCTTGCCGTGTCTTCCATGACTTCCTGTGTCTTCCATATCTCGCTGTGTCTTCGATGACTTCCTGTGTCTTCCATGCCTTGCCGTGTCTTCCATGTCTCGCTGTGTCTTCCATATCTTGCCGTGTCTTCCATATCTTGCCGTGTCTTCCATGACTTCCTGTGTCTTCCATATCTTGCCGTGTCTTCCATATCTTGCCGTGTCTTCCATGACTTCCTGTGTCTTCCATGACTTCCTGTGTCTTCCATGTCTCGCTGTGTCTTCCATATCTTGCCGTGTTTTCCATATCTTGCTGTGTCTTCCATGACTTCCTGTGTCTTCCATGTCTTGCTGTGTCTTCCATATCTTGCTGTGTCTTCCATATCTTGCCGTGTTTTCCATATCTTGCTGTGTCTTCCATGACTTCCTGGGTCTTCCATATCTTGCTGCGTCTTCCATGTCTCGCTGTGTCTTCCATGTCTTGCTGCGTCTTCCATATCTTGCTGTGTCTTCCATATCTTGCTGCGTCTTCCATATCTTGCTGTGTCTTCCATATCTTGCTGCGTCTTCCATATCTTGCTGCGTCTTCCATATCTTGCCGCGTCTTCCATATCTTGCTGCGTCTTCCATATCTTTTCTGTGACTTCCGTATCTTGCTGTGTCTTCAATATCTTAATGTGTCTTCCATATCTTGCTGTGTCTTCCATGCCTTGATGTGTCTTCCATATATTTATGTGTCTTTCATATCTTGCTGTGTATTTTATGACTTGCCGTGTCTCGCATATCTTGCTGTGTCTTCCATGTCTTACCGTGTCTTCCATGCCTTGCTGTCTCTTCAATATCTTGCTGTCTCTTCAATATCTTGATGTGTCTTCCATAACTTGCTGTGTCTTCCATGCCTTGCCGTGTGTTCCATACATTGCCGTGTATTCCATGTCTTACCGTGTCTTCCATGCCTTGCTGTCTCTTCAATATCTTGCTGTCTCTTCAATATCTTGCCGTGTCTCGCATATCTTGCTGTGTCTTCCATGTCTTACCGT
>JAWQFJ010026388.1:50000-55000 GCA_034096865.1 Theodoxus fluviatilis | reverse complement strand
CACATCAACATGTTTATGTGTTTATGAATGAACTCGCACCTAAACACATCGACATGTTTATGTGTTTATGAATGAACTCGCTCATGGCTTTAATTAAAGTATAATTCCAAACTGAGGTAGATTTAGTCTAATACAATCATGTAGTTACTTACTTTATTTGCTTTCAACATTTTAATATGTATGGTTTGTCTTTTCTAACCTCCAAATGTTCGTTATTCAGCTCATTTCGATTGTTTACAGGATAAACTATGCAAAACTTTGTAATGCGGCACTGGTATTGCTCAAATTTAAGTATCATTCATCATTAAGTGAGGTGTACTGGAGGAATAAACCATGAATTTAGTTTGCAATATTAAATATCTGCAAATTTTCACTGTGCCACAAAAATCTTAAACACATTGGCAGTTAAACGGATCAGGTGTTTACATCAAAGATCCGTTGTGCGCATGTGCGCAGAAGTTTCAGCCTTTCCAATCGCCGCCATTTGCATTGAGCCCAAGGTGAAGTTTTTCGTTGAATTTCGATCATGTTTATATCAGCTCAATGCAGAAATCGCAGAAAACGCGTCGAATGTTGCAGCGCGCTAATCGTTGCACACATTTTCACTATTTCAGTAGTGATTGAGATGCATGTACGGCCTGACCCACTTACTCAATTGAGTGAATCATTCAGCCTTTACTGCCATGTTAATTCCGATCAGATCGTGAAATACAACTTTTTGAAGGTGAGTGATTGTTCGACGACTGCTGCCTCCATGCTCCTCTTAATTCTTCCTGAGACTCACTGCTTGCAGTCAGTGGAACTCTATCTGAATCTCTGTCGATATCACTTTCAATCGGAGAAACGGCAGCTATCTCGTATCTGTTCGCCGACTGGCGATTGCTACCTCCATCGTCCATGCTCCTCTTAATTCTTTCTCAGACTCACTGCTTGCAGTTAGTGTGAATCATCCGAATCTCTGTCGATATCGCTCTCAATCAGCAGCTATCTGTTGGTTTATCAAAGTTCAACGACGATTTAGGCGAGTCAGTCGGCGTCGACCACCTTAAACTTAAAGGCAGTGTGTGCGTGTGTGGTCAAAGGGCAGTTAACTCTTCACTTCAACACAGTGGAAAGACTTCATAACACTCAGTGTGAGTTGCTGCTTGTTGTGATAAATTCACCTGTGAATTCTACATTAAGAAACTCTTGATACTGCATGCTTTCCATGATTTTGCTCTAAATGTTTTGGGCAACCTCTTGACCGAATGAGTAATTCAGAATTTTTCTTAATCTATAGATTTTTTTGTGATGGTTGCCCATGATTGTATACATTCATGGATGTTGCTAGTGGTTTTCTCTCTCTCCCACCATCCCCTATCAGTCTGAGTTACAATGCATCTCAATGACTGACCCTTTCCATTTCTGTCATGTTGTCAGTGGTTCTCTCTCTCCCACCATCCCCTATCAGTCTGAGTTACAATGCATCTCAATGACTGACCCTTTCCATTTCTGTCATGTTGTCAGTGGTTCTCTCTCTCCCACCATCCCCTATCAGTCTGAGTTACAATGCATCTCAATGACTGACCCTTTCCATTTCTGTCATGTTGTCAGTGGTTTTCTCTCTCTCTCCCACCATCCCCTATCAGTCTGAGTTACAATGCATCTCAATGACTGACCCTTTCCATTTCTGTCATGTTGTCAGTGGTTTCTCTCTCTCCCACCATCCCCTATCAGTCTGAGTTACAATGCATCTCAATGACTGACCCTTTCCATTTCTGTCATGTTGTCAGTGGTTTTCTCTCTCTCTCCCACCATCCCCTATCAGTCTGAGTTACAATGCATCTCAATGACTGACCCTTTCCATTTCTGTCATGTTGTCAGTGGTTCTCTCTCTCCCACCATCCCCTATCAGTCTGAGTTACAATGCATCTCAATGACTGACCCTTTCCATTTCTGTCATGTTGTCAGTGGTTTTCTCTCTCTCCCACCATCCCCTATCAGTCTGAGTTACAATGCATCTCAATGACTGACCCTTTCCATTTCTGTCATGTTGTCAGTGGTTCTCTCTCTCCCACCATCCCCTATCAGTCTGAGTTACAATGCATCTCAATGACTGTCCCTTTCCATTTCTGTCATGTTGTCAGTGGTTCTCTCTCTCTCCCACCATCCCCTATCAGTCTGAGTTACAATGCATCTCAATGACTGACCCTTTCCATTTCTGTCATGTTGTCAGTGGTTCTCTCTCTCCCAGTCCCACCATCCCCTATCAGTCTGAGTTACAATGCATCTCAATGACTGACCCTTTCCATTTCTGTCATGTTGTCAGTGGTTCTCTCTCTCTCTCCCACCATCCCCTATCAGTCTGAGTTACAATGCATCTCAATGACTTTCCATGATTTTGCTATAAATTTTTGGGGCAACCTCTTGATCGAATGAGTAATTCAGAATTTTTCTTAGTCTATTGATTTTTTTGTGATGGTTGCCCATGATTGTATACATTCATGGATGTTGCTATTTTGTAGAAGAATGTGTTACTGATGAGAAAACCAATAAAAGGTGAGTGATCATTGCCTCTGTATTTTTTATTCCTTTTTTTAATACCAGGGGGGTGATTTGTCACAAGTTAACTCCCTTGTCTCAAGGATATCCACTTAAAATAAACAAACCCGTCTCAAGGCCAAGAGACTACTTGCAATAACCTCTGTCCATTCAACCATCAGAATAAAGCCAAAAACTTATTTCTCCCTCAAAATGGCTAATTCCCATCTCTGAGTGTTAAATGCATTCCATACGATTTATCAAATTCATTCTGTCTTTCCAGATTCTGTCCACGATGCTGTCTGCCCTTCCCTGCCCGTTGCCCCAAGCATGCCTGCAGCCACCTTGGTCTGGCAGCAGACAGGTCTTCCTGATGTAAAATTCAATTTGCAGACAAGCACATGTTTATATCCTGCATTTTTTTCATATTCGATGATTGATAGATTTATAGATTTTCAAGGAGAATAGCTGGCCAAAGGGACCTTCTCATGACAAAGTAAACATTATTGTATTATTCAAAGTATAAGGAGGTTAAGACATATCTGTACATGACTGTTTCATTTATTGTAGATAATTGAAGATTTCCTGCAGCCAGGATGAGGAGAAGATGCTGCAGCCAGGATGAGGAGAAGATGCTGGAGCAACTTCAAAGTTTCTTTGACACCCTGATGTCAAAATGTCCAGCAACTTCTCAGGTATGTTACCATGAAGTTACATAGAAAATTTCCTTTATGGTTTTAGTATCAACAGTTTCTGATTCATTGCATTTGCTAGATATCTGGATTCATTGAGAATGAAATGCTGCAGATTATCCTGCACTCCTCAACTTAATGATGTACCATCATGTGATGTTAAGCAAGCCCAGGCTTTCTTGTTTTATGCCATCCATCACAATACCAGATTTGTGCATGGTTACTAGAACCATGAAGCTGATCGAAAACTCTTCCCAGTCAATCTTTTCCCATGGCTACCTCTTTAAATTTGATGTATCAATAGCAGGCTCTGAGAAAAGTGCAGGCTACAGCACAATTAATTTTTATTCCACAAATGTATATAGAATAACCTCTCTGTTGACTGATAGAACCTGCTTAATATGCTTGGGTACATTTCCAGTGTTTTGCTTTTTCACTCAAGTTCATACAGAAATAGAAAATAGATTCAGTAAGTCAACGCACTGTGTGTTTGCAGCAGTACCTATTGATATTTTCTCTCTTTTTTTCTCTCAGGGAACAAGGACTGCTAAGATCCTTGCAGCCTGGAGCTACCTTGAGACAAGTACTGCCTTCAAGAAAGGGAAAGGCCTAAAACACAGCCTGTGCTGCAGATGAAAGAGGTTAATTCTGCTTTCAATATCATAATCCTTTTTAACATTATTACTTTCCCTCCTCCAGGTCATCAATCTACTGTATCTGCTTTCTGTTGTTTATACTTGTCCTTTCACTTTTTCCTTCTTATCGTCCTCTTGAATGCTCTTAATCCTGCTCTTCCTCACTTCCTGCCTGTCATCTTCCTCCATCTTCCTTCCCTCTCCTCCTTTCTTTAGTTTCTTCTCCTGGTTTTATTTCCTCAGTTCTTGCACTTTTTTCCTTCAGTCTGACTCAAGTTCTGTGCTTTTAGATAGAGGCTGACATCACTCTATATGCCATATAATCAGACCATGTAAGGCGAGAGAGTTTTTTTGGATCAGTTGAATGGTTTCAGTTGCAGTTTTTGCAGTCTCCCATGTGTTTGTTACTTTTTGCCTCATACAGTTCAGAATGAAGAAAATGCCCACACATGCTAAAACTTGTTTAACAGGCTGATTAACAAGAGTTGGCAGTTAACTTATTAATATTTCAGTAAACATAACTGGTTGGATGGCCACAAGTCTGACATGGCATATGTTTTTCTTAAAATGATCATGAAATGGATATGCTTGTATTGGTATTGCTAATATTTTTACATTCATCTTGTCTTGGTTTTTATCCAGTCACTAAAGTCCAGATGCCCAAAATGTCTGAGGCAGTCCAGATTTGAAAAGTCCACTTTAACTTGACAGTTGACATTATGGATTTAAGATACCGTAAACAACCCACATACCTCCACCACAAAATTTGGCATTATTTTGGGGATGGATTTGATGTTGACCCTCCCAACAGCAACTTATAAAGTGAGTGCTCTGAACATGCATATAAGAATTGTAGTTGTTATATTTACTGACTGTTTTTTTGAGGGGTCTAAGTTCTCTTTATTCAATTTCAGGACATTTCAACTGACAACTGGGAGAAAGAAACCACGTCTGCAGCTGCTTCCCCTCCCAAATTGATTATGTGTTTTTGAGAGATGGAGAGCTGAATGGTGCAACCATTGCTGGTGACGGCTCCAGAATTTTCTTGGAAACTACAAGTGTGGAGAAGACCTTTCTGGCTCTCATCTCCACCTATTATGTCACTGATCTGGACTATCCCGAATCTATTGCAATGTCCTTGGGGTGTTGCGGC
>JAWQFJ010026388.1:42500-45000 GCA_034096865.1 Theodoxus fluviatilis | reverse complement strand
AAAAGGCCGCAGATTAAAAATAAACAAACAAAATTTTAAAACGCTTGCACAGATCTCCAAACACCAAAATATCGAAATAGGACAGGATTCGTGGTGGCTGGTCAGAGTTCTCATCGCTGAATGGTTTCCTAACTTCCATGAAGATGTCACGCTATATCTTGTCTCCATGCCTATCAAACCTGTCGTGCTGACTATAAATAGCAACAACGCCATTTCTCTCAGTTATGGATGCGGCGCAACTCATGTCACGTCATTTCCTGTGAGGTCCCTCATTCCTTGATAGAGTTATTTCCCTTTTGACAGCATTGGCAATGCAACGTCCTGTGACAGCTTTCCGCCACCTAACGATCGAGTTATTTCCCTCTAGTTAACACTGAGGGCGTGTAGCGTGCAAAATAGTAACCCGTGCAAAACAGTAACCGGAAGTCATCGCAGAGTTATCTGCGAGGGACGTGCTTTATGCAATTTACCGCTCCTGCACCTGTTCTTCGCATGGAATATATTCCGATAAACGACGCATTAGTTGCTTTACGAGGTATTGGTGCATTTGTGTAGTTTAACACATGATGTAGCGTTCAAAAACGTTTTTCCCCGTGTAAAGCCGTCTCCCCTGCCGGAAATAATATGGGAGTCACCTCCCTGTAGTCTGTTTGTAGTCTGGTTTTATAAAACGCGACCGTTGACTGACTTGGCACGCCCGGGGAGTTATGCTAAGATCCGGCCGCGTAAATATATCTGCGTTTTGTGACAAACGTCTTGCTCGGCGGTACTGTACTCCATGCACCTTAACGGTGCGCGTGATTCGGGTGTAATCTTAAGCTAAACGACGTTCCGAATGTTTCCGACTTCGACCATTTCAGCAGCGCCAATAAACGTCGTTTAGCTTAAGATTACACCCGAATCACGCGCACCGTTAAGGTGCATGGAGTACAGTACCGCCGAGAAAGACGTTTGTCACAAAACGCAGATATATTTACGCGGCCGGATCTTAGCATAACTCCCTGGGCGTGCCAAGTCAGTCAGGCGGAGTGGCGGGTGCCGTCTCTTTTTAGAGTGGAATTCTCAGCACGTCCCTCGCAGATAACTCTGCGATGACTTCCGGTTACTGTTTTGCACGGGTTACTATTTTGCACGCTACAGGGCGCCTCGTCTGTCACCTCATACGTCATCATCGCCCCTTTTGCCCCATGCGCTCGCCACGTATCTCACCTTCACAGGTGGAGTTGGCGGCGCCTTTGATGTGCCATCACGTGTGAATTAGTGCTTCCGGCAGACGCCAGCCTAGCAGCAAGAGTCCCCATGGAACCGCATACATGTGTGTGTGTGTGTGTGTGTGTGTGTGTGTGTGTGTGTGTGTGTGTGTTTGTATGTGTTTGTGTGTCTGTATGTGTATAGGTGTGAGTGTGTGTTTGTATGTGTGTGTGTGTGTTTGTATGTGTGTGTGTGTGTGAGTGTGTGTGTGTGTATGTGTGTGTGTATGTGTGTGTGTGTGTGTGTGTGTGTTTGAGTGTGTGTGTATGTGTGTGTGTGTGAGTGTGTATGTGTGTGTGTGTGTGTGTGTATGTGTGTGTATGTGTGTATGTGTGTGTATGTGTTTGTGTGTGTGTGCTTGTGTGTGTGTATGTGTGTGTATGTGTGTGTGTATGCTTGAGAATGTAAGCACGTGAACATCATCTGCCAGTTTCGGTTGCACGAATGCAAGTGAGTTTGTAAAATATGCCGCTATAGGTGAATAATTTATATTCTAAATGCAGCAAAGCATCGACGATAGGCATTTTGTTCAATGCCACTGAAGAAGGCACAGCAATGATCGGTGTCCGAGTCAAAGATGCAAGGATTATATGAGGGATTTTCCCCCTTTGTACAGCGTAAAATGGGCATTCTGCTTGAATCAGCTTTGCCAGTGGCGTCAAATATCAGTTACCTCCCCTTTCTCAACGTCGCCACAACAACAGCACTGCAGCCCAGCACCGCAGACCGCTATGGCAAAGCTCAGCTCCTTGCAGCAAGTTCATTTCTAGGAGTTTTGGATGCAAATATTTCAATAGAAAACTATGCGACTCCCCCTCCCCCCTTCCCCACTCTTCTCTCTCTCTCTCTCTCTCTCTCTCTCTCTCTCTCTCTCTCTCTCTCTCTCTCTCTCTCTCTCTCTGTCTCTCTCTCTCACACACACACACACACACACACACAAACACACTTACAAACACACACGCACGCACTCACACACACACACGTACACAAGCACACACACATACACGCACACACAAACAAACACAAACACGCACACACACACACACACACACACACACACACACACACACACACATACACACACACAAACGTGCGCGCGCGCACACACACATCTCTTCGAATCTCCGAACATCTTTAATATTTATACAACACTGTGATTAGGATAGACAGGGGAAAGCCATCCAAAAAGCTGAAAATTGTAGCAGAATGTAATTGTGAATGGAGCGTACAATTGTAATGGTATATGAAT
>JAWQFJ010026388.1:32500-35000 GCA_034096865.1 Theodoxus fluviatilis | reverse complement strand
ACAAGAAAAAGCTGAGAAGATGAAGAGACTTTTTTCAGCGGAATGGCTTTCCAAATGCAATAGGAGCCATTGACGGTACCCAGATTCAAATTCAAGCTCCTTCTAAACAAGAACACGAATTCGTCAATTGAAAAAACTACCATTCCATTAATGTGCACATGAGTTTCAACTAATATATATATATATATATATATATATATATATATATATATATATATATATATATATATGTGTGTGTGTGTGTGCGTGTGTGTGTGCACGTGTATGCACGCGTGTGACATCTTAATTCTACTGCACCATGTTCCTCTGTCATTTTTCCTTCCTTCTCCCCTTTCTCAATACCTCTAATGTGGTCGTTGTTAAGAACATGACAACCCTATGCTGTTTGCAACAATTTACTTTATCATAGTGTCCTAGTGGCTCACTAAGTTTGCCAAAGTGACATCTGAGAGCTTGACCCAGTGACAGCTCTCACAGAGAGTAGTATCATCGTGTTATTTTTTGCTTTTTTAAGCAATCCCACAATGTTGTATGCTATAGATCCTGCAAAGCTGATACTTTCTGCGCGATTTGCACCCAAACTGCCGCCTTCGCCTTCGTTGTAAAGGGTGCGGCGTGTTCGCAGAATTAAAAGAGGGACGATCCCTCGACCCGCAACTCCTCAAGAAGTGCAACTTCTTCTGCATGCGCCCAGTTCGCCTTTCTTGGTCTTTTGGTGGGGACTGCCATCCGTGTACAACCTTTTTCTTGTACTGTACAATGTATAGCAGCTGAGTTGGTAACAAGCAACTTAGCAGTTTACGCATGCGCGAACTGTGGGAAATTCCCATAGCGTGGTCGAAGAGTTATTCCCTCAGGAGCTAAGTTTCCTGCATACCAAATCACGTTCCAGAATACAGGAAAAGTAACTATTCCTATTTTTGTGTTATTCAGGGATAAATGTATTCTTTTTTCTTGCATACGGCACCAGAGCATCAAATGACAAAGTGTCTCCCCCTCCTTGTTGTTGTTCTTGATGATGATGATGATGATGATGATGATGATGATGATGATGATGATGATGATGATGATGATGATGATGATGATGATGTTGACATTGGAATAAAAATGGCAGTACCTGTAGCAGGTTCGGGGAAGGGGGGGAGGGGGGAAAGGGGTGGGTGGGGGGTGTCAGCGAGGTAGGGTAGGCTGGGAGACCCGGCACTCATATTCCGCACGCATAAGCCAGAATTTCACATATACTTTTTTCTAGAGGTCTCTTCTCTCCTGCAGCAATAACCTGGGTATATTGAAAACATTTTCTTTTAAAAGCGGATGAAAATACTCTGTTTTTTTGGCAGATGCAAAACTTTTTACCAGAACACAACGGCTGTGTGAACTGCAAAACCATGTCTGCAGTATGTTCGCACTGAAAACTAAAAGAACAGAGTTTACTCACACATTTTGGACAATGAAAACTACATTTTAAAAGATGTATAGTACTTTTTTGTTTTACTTTACCTTACCGTTTCTGTCCAACTGAAACGTTAACAAAGTCATTCTAAATTTCGTCTTACAAGAGAAAAATTCAATACTGTATGAAGGGGTTTCCATGTTCATGGAAATAAGTTTATTTTTGCTCTGAACCTGTAATAAAGCTGGAAAGTGTGATGTACATCGACACATTTTATAATACCACTCTGAAAATTATTGTGATGTGTGATTATCATAAACAGAATAAGAAAATCGTTAGAGATTGATGTAAATTTAGTATGTGTCAGCAGGATATGGGGGTATAAATAAAATTCCTTCACATCAGAAACAGTTCTTCGTCTATTTCTCTGGGTGAAATAAATCTGGCTGCAGACTAAAGAAATGAACATCTGGTACCCAGGCGTCTTCATTGATGATGCCGAGATGAAGTGGGCAACCGTCTGACAAGTGCTCGTCAATTCAGGTTGAGTGCCGCGACGCTGACAATGAAAGTGCAGGCCGCGTGTAAGCTGGGATTTGCGTGCTGCCCACTCATTAGCGTCGGGACTCCACAACCCTCGTCTCCCCCCACACCTGCCCCGCTCCCGCTGTCTCAAGGGGCGTAACTCTCCCTCCCGGCAGTCAGTCTGTTGGCCGCCCGCGTCCCCAAGTAAAGACCTCGCCCGAGCAAAGACGTTTACCCAAAGATCAAAGACCACACGCCGACAATCACCAGCGAGGCATTGTCAGCAAAGAGCGGCGTACGGTACGCGGTGCATCACGGGATTGGGTCCAAGAGCTACATTGCATAGGGTTTGCATGCAAAGTGAGTGCTGCGTATCGTGTCTCCCCCCCCCCCCCCCCCCCCCCTCCCCCCCTGTATGTTCACACAAAGCATTGCCAAACAGTGCAGACCAAAGCTACAGAGACACATGATCCTTCGCGATTGATGTAAGGATGGACAAGTCTATCACACATCTCCACTGTCAGTTATTGTCGCGAATCCCGATCTTTACAAGTAGTTCGTCTCGATCAAAAAGAATACATC
>JAWQFJ010026388.1:12500-25000 GCA_034096865.1 Theodoxus fluviatilis | reverse complement strand
AGCATCATTACTGGCTAGCAGAACATCCGGCCTGAATTATACATACAGGCCTGGCTAGCAGAACATCCGGCCTGAATTATACATACAGGCCTGGCTAGCAGAACATCCGGCCTGAATTATACATACAGGCCTGGCTAGCAGAACATCCTGCCTGAATTAAACATACAGGCCTGGCTAGCAGAACATCCTGCCTGAATTAAACATACAGGCCTGGCTAGCAGAACATCCTGCCTGAATTATACATACAGGCCTGGCTAGCAGAACATCCTGCCTGAATTATGCAAACAGGCCTGGCTAGCAGAACATCCGGCCTGAATTATACAAACAGGCCTGGCTAGCAGAACATCCGGCCTGAATTATACATACAGGCCTGGCTAGCAGAACATCCTGCCTTGGACGATAGACTGGGAAGGTTTGCCCTCTCAGGGTGCTCTCTAGTTCAAATATACATTCATTTTCATTAAAGTGGTTCACTTTCACTAGTGATCACCTCCTGATTGCTTGTTGTAGTCAGGTGGCAACAACACAGGGCTGCCCTTCTCTTCTCGACACAGTGACCTCACTCTCGCCCATTGTCCACTCCTTGCAGAGGGGATCGTGCACGCAGCCAGGCACGCCACCGTTCTCCGTTCCAACACGCTTCCTTTCACTTCGTGGCCAGTGCCTTCGGCTGCTCGGCTTTCCCCTGATCCCCATTTCCTCCTGGTCACTTTTACTGCGGCCCGTGGGCTTGGCGTTGCAGCCCTCCTTGAGGCATGATGGAAGTGCTCTCTGAGCGCACTCTCTCAAGTGCGCCGTGGTGATTGTGGATCAAGTGACAGCTTGCTTCCTTTGTCGCTCCTTCCTCTCCTGCAGATGTCCGGCCCTTGTCTGCCTGTACATGCAGACTTCCGCTCCGGCCTACCAGAAGGGCGTCGCTAGCGTTTCCCTCAACCACGACGATGTTTGTTCGCCAGTCCGCTCGCTCGAGTGTGACAAAAGTCAAAGTGGTCATTCTACAAATAGTCACGCATATGTGACATCCAAGGTGCCATTGCTCTTAAGGTTTCGAGTGTTCTTCGAAATATTAAAAAGAACATGTTGTCGCCAATGCATCAAATAAAAATAAGTTTGAAGAAAAAATTTCGATTCCGTGCATGACTTGTGACAAATGTGCATCCCTATTTCCGGGATATATAGTGAAAATTACTTTTATCTTCAGTCATGTGAAAGTAAAATTGCTCTCACAAAATCATCCACGAGAAAAAAATGTCCAAAAGCAACACAATGCCGCATTCATTTCTACCACCACCACCACTTTCAGCAGCAGCAGCAACAACAGTGACAACAACAATAGGGTTTTGAGTTGATGAATGGTTATACACTTGTGCGCTTTTTTCCACTGCATACGTGGCATTTTTCTTCGTCTATGAAGTGCCGTTTTTTGTCTTATATGAACAGTATTAAATAAAGCAACAACAAATAATTGTACACCTGGACAGGTCGAAGGCTTCAGGAAGTTGTTCTCAACGCATATGTTTGCACTGTGAACGTTGTGAAAGAAAATGTATCTTATCTCAAAACCATCGAGGCAGAACGGACACACGCTCCTTGCGTTCTTCCGGTCAAACATTCGTGTACACGTACAATGACATCACAAGAAAATTTGATCATGATACTGCAGGAATACATTTTCATTCATGCTTGAATAGTTTTGGAAATCTGCATGACCAACATTTTCCACAGGCTCGATGTGCATACATCTAATATTTGGCAGAGAGGCGTGTACTGTGCTGGCAAGACAAGACCTAAGGCTGAAACACAGCATGGGGGTCACCTGGAGAGCCACACACACTGCAGTGCAGCGCGTCAAAGAGTAGGAGTCCCCTTTTTCTGCACAGGCTTTTGTTCCCATCTTTAAAAAAAAGTTTTGCTAATGGGTGGACAAGGTGTGGCCACACAAGCTATACCTGTACAGCCAATACATTACCTAGATGATTAATCCAGCTGTGCTTGCGGATTGCTTTGCCTTCTATGTTGCAAACCACCAACAGTTTCTGACTGATTTTGAAAATGTCCATCCGGCAATCCATTATTTTAGTCAAGTAATTGCGTAATCTGGTTTTTAAGAATGTAATCATTGAATTGTTATAACCTTTTTGTGTGTAGATCCAAAGGTCAGACACATCTTTGTTTGCACATCAATAAATATGTTTGCTTACATTGCTTAGATCTGATTCCTCTGATCCTGTCCCAGGCACGGATTGCGGTAGAGGGGTGCAAGGGTCCTATGCCAGTGCACTGGAGACCCGCCATGCTGTCCCGCCACACGTGCAGCGAGGAGGGCTGCGCCAAAGATGTCTGCTGCACGATGTAACGTACTCTCAAAGAATCATAGAGGAATCTACTTTTTCAACAGTGGCACGTTAAACCCACGCCATAGAGCATTTCATTTTTTCATTCGCAGTAATAATTTACCATTAAAATGGCCAAAAATAACACTGAGAAATACCAGTCCACACCTCTGACGTAATCAACTATGCTTGATATCCGTTGAAACACAGCATAAGAGGATCAGATAATCGTTTTTATTTATACATGTAGTAAAATCCATAGTTATTGCGCCTATCTTGTGTGGGGAAATGAAATTACTCCCCCAACCTTCCCCTTCCCTCCTCCCCCCTCCCCCCTTCCTCCTCCTCCATCCTTCCTCCCCCCTCCCCCCTCTCTTACAGTTACCAGTTACTATGTTAGGTCGTGCGAAGTGATGGAATGCTCTTGCTTCGTGATGTAAACATTGCAGTTTCCCAGCTATAAACAAGAAAAACAACAACAACACGTATATTTAGCAGAAAACGTGTTATTTTAATCCTTCAAAACTCATTTTGTTGCTAGATTTCACCTATGCAGACCATACGAAGCTGTAAACGATTGCTTTTACAAGACCTAGATCTAGGCTCTTGTTACCTAGAATTTTTTGCCAGGATCACGCCGAATCTTCCAGATCCGTTGTTTCTTCTGCTTCTTGTCTGCGGGGAAATGGAAAAAGGACAGTCTGGAGTTCTTGTCATATCGATCATCGTTCTCGCAATTAGGAACACAGCAGTGTCTACGTGATAATGAAGCCTTCTGTTTCACCATAGACGTTATTCACGCTGGTTTCCATGTTTGCCCAGTTAGCCTCGTTTTCGATTTCAAAATGCGTGAATAATGTATATTCAACCCACATATCCCTCCTCCCGTATGCCTCCTCCCATGATCCTTCCTCCCCCATCCCTCCCCCACCTCACTTCTCAATACTACGGCACGGGAAATGTCATTCTCGAAGAATTCTGGAAAACACCTTATTTGAAATCCAAAACTTTCTCCCCATCATATAATTAAAATGTATCTGTAAGTGCTTGACGTGGAACTATGAACATATTGTCCTCTGCTTTCCTTTTGTGTTCCTTTGGAAGTTTATCTCGAACTTAATCATTCGCAACAAATACACTGCAAATCTCGTAGACGCCCACTTGGAAGTGAGAGCGACACGTGAAGTCCGTGCAAGCTGGGAATCTCTGTCCGCGTCGTTGCACTTGTCACGCTCCATTCTGCACGCTTAGTCACCAGGACGCCGTGACAGTTGGCCAGTGAGGCAACTCCTTGGCGGTCACTTCAAAGCCACGCACCTGTCTCACGCCTCCCCTCCGTTCTCAGAAGCGCCACATCGCCACCAGGGGGTGCAACTCGGCCTGTGATGCACAGCGTTCTTGCTAAGTGCCTGGAAGTACGGCTGCTGTCCAGCAGATGTCGATGAGAGACGGCGCTGTGTGATTTACTGACCACACAGGCAGCAGGCCGCGTGTTTATCTTGCTGCCTGGCCGTAGCAGTCTGTGCATAGTCACACATTACACGTGGTCTGGGTAACGACCTCCAACATGTCTCAGTGAGCTCATCCTGTCCCTGGATCTCATACCTGTCTCGATTTCCCTCTCCGTTCCTTCTTGCCTCTCGCTACCCTCTGTATACGGTGTCGGCAGTTTAACTATCCTTTTATTTCTCCCATTAGTTCCTTCTTTTAATTGACTCGTCCGCTTTTCTTGTCCTAATTCTGCGGGAACAAGGATGCAGCGTCCTTGTAGCTGACAAGGTATACTGCTCATTTAAGACTGTATCATAACAGAATGCAAGATATAGGATTGCCGAATAGCTCAAACGAAGGCAAGCGTTGCAGACAAGTATAATGGGAAAAACGAAACTACAATACGCTTTTTTAAATCTTAAAATGTCTTTGCCAGACGCTAAAGATAAAAATAGACATGGCAAGTGTTCGTGC
Organism: Theodoxus fluviatilis; assembly: GCA_034096865.1. Lineage (NCBI taxonomy): Eukaryota > Metazoa > Mollusca > Gastropoda > Cycloneritida > Neritidae > Theodoxus > Theodoxus fluviatilis. The sequence goes on along the minus strand of JAWQFJ010026388.1, from coordinate 20,702 downwards.
TTATTGACGAAATAAAACAGTCTGAATGAAACGTTCGTGGCAGAGTTAGCAAGGAAACGAGTGCGACGTTACCAGGACACGGTTCTCTGTATGGTTCATCAAACCAGAGATACTATCAAACAAAATTCAACTGCTACGTCAACATGCATTTACGTCTGAGTTGTTTCAATGCAATAAACATGAAGAAAAAAAAATAATTTGGAAATGGCATTGAAAATTAGCTATCTTCTTTATTACTGATTTTTGTTTCTTTTTCTTTCTCTTCTCTCGAAAGTGCAAAATCAAAATGGTATAGTTATGTATGTCCACGCGCTCTCTCATGTCACTCCACTGTAGAAGATGGAGCATTATATAGTGAGAGTATGGGCAACATTCATGACGGCTGTTAATTCTAGTGAACGTTTCTATGGCTCCGAATATTAATCTATCAAACATTCATTTGAATCCGGGAAAATGTCAGACTTAGCTGTAATCTTATTGTATATTTTGAATAACTTTAAAATGTGCGAATATTGCCAAGGCGAAATTCATCTCGCGTCCCAAAGTCCTGAAGGAGAAGGAATACGAGGGAATGAGATAGCTTAACTCGCACATTCATCTGCGCATCCCTTTGAAGTGTTCCCTGACGTCCAAGTAATGAGAGCGCGAGACCGGTGGTCTCGCCACCAGGGCAGATCTTCTAAGGCGACGATAGCATCAGTCCTGGGAGGCTACCTTCCTCTAATTCCTCTTTCATTCTCTCTCTCTCTCTCTCTCTCTCTCTCTCTCTCTCTCTCTCTCTCTCTCTCTCTCTCTCTCTCTCTCTCTCTCTCTCTCTCTCTCTCTCTCTCTCTCTCTCTCTCTCTCTCTCTCTCTCAAACGAGACCTCGGAAAATAGTGAAAGTAACACGTCTTATAGGGTAATTAGAACTATCTGGATGGAAAAATGTTTTTGGTTTGCTTTAGAGTGTAAAAAAAAACCTTTAGAGACGTTTTCATCAGCTTCCGGGTAGGATTTAGTGAACTGTACATCCATAAACTCTATATAATTTGTCGGAGCTATCATTGCAATACCTGAGTATATATATATATACCCTGCTTGCAGAGAAGAGTTTGAATGCGACGTACACCCTCTCTTTGCTTGTCCAGTGTATGAAGACTTGAGATAGAGATATGCCTCAATGCTCAGTAACACATACACAAAAGAACTGGAAAACTTACTGTCCACACAGACTTCATTACAATACGTTCCTTGGCTATGTTCATGTACTATGCATTCAAACAAAGGCAAGATGCTGTAAAGGTTGCTGCTGTAGATGATTCAATTTTGTAAGTTGTGATAGGACAGTGGCCTAACAAATAAACCATTTGTTCGTTCGTTGTTCTCAAACGAGTAGAATTTTCTTTTGTGGCGTTTGGCATACCAGCAACTTCGAGCAAAAAACTTGGAAAGGTTCTTAAGTCAAGTGTCAAACATCGATGTCCGTAATTATGTAATGCCGAAAACCGATGTCAAATTGTCAAACTCAATAGCCCTGTACACATTTTATACATTTAAGATAAGAGAACAAAAGTAACAGATTAGACATATTACCCTTCTGTCGCCTTATCAAACAGGGATTCGAACTCAAAATAGTCAAAATGATTGTGGAAAAACTGCTCACAAGATGATGTTGGCACTGCACAGTGCTGATGGAATTGTTCTAAAATATTCAACTATGTACATGCAATGGGCATATGGCTTTGAAATAATGCTCAGTTCAGTTTAGTTCATCTCTCTCTCTCTCTCTCTCTCTCTCTCTCTCTCTCTCTCTCTCTCTCCCTCTCTCTCTCTCTCTCACACACACACACACACACATATTTCTCATCTCTATTGTAGTGAAATATCTTGTCTATCATTTTCTGCATTTGTATTTTTCATCAGCATGTGACTATGCATCTGTTCGTATCTGTCGGTCTAACTCTGCGTGAGCATGCAAGCGCGCACGCGCGCACGCGCGCGTGCGTGTGCTTATGTTTATATGTGTGTGAGTGCATGCATATGTTTGTCTATTTGTGCGTGCGTGCGTGCGTGTGTGTGTGTGTGTGTCTGTGTGTGTGTCTGTCTGTCTGTCCGTCTGGCTGTTTGTCTGTCTGTCTGTCTGTCTGTCTGTCTGCCTGCCTGCCTGTCTGTCTGTCTGTCTGTCTGTCTGTCTGTCTGTATGTCTGTATGTCTAGCTGGCTGGCTGTTTGTTCATCCATCCGTCCGTCCGTGTCTCTCTCTCTCTCTTTACCCCTCTTTCTCTCTCTCTGTCTCTGTCTCTGTCTCTCTGTCTCTGTCTCTGTCTCTCTCTCTCTCTCTCCTTCTGTGTCTCTATGTCTCTCTCTCTCTGTCTCTATGTCTCTCTCTCCCCCCCCCCCCTGTCTCCCCCTCCCCTCTCTCTGTCTCTGTCTCTCTCTCTCTCTCTCTCTCTCCCTCTTTGTATGCTGACTTGGAGAGGACACGCGACTGAAGTTGGCCACTCAAGTGGACAAATGCTTCTACATAACGCAGGGACTGCATGGGTAAGTTAAAATGGAGGGGGTATTTTGCAGGGTAGGTGGGTGGTCTTTATCTGTCCACACTGACTGCCTGCACTACAGGGTGGGGAGAAGATGGGGCAGGCACGGGTCAAGGCGTTTGAAGTAGAGAGTGATTGGGACTAAATACGGAAGGACGCGTGGGCTATGTGAGTGTGTTATTGTGGGGGATTAGTGGAAGGGAGGGTTGAAGAGTTTGCCTTATGAAGGTGGGTGGGTGGATGTTGAGGAGAGATGGAAGGTGGGGGGGGGGGGGGAGGGTTAGGGGAGGGGGGGGGGGAGAGGCCAAAAGCAATGGAACGTGCAGTTTAGCCGGACGTATGGGGGTGGGTGGGTGGAATAAGTCAAGGGTTATTGATGGGAACGAATGGATGAGGTGGGAGGAGCGGGAGCGAGGTAAGCGCGCAGTAACAAGACGAGGGGGAGGGTTACGGGACAGGGGACAGACGGAAGGGGGACAGAGTAATCGTCAGCTGTGCACAACGGACTCTTCAAAGTCAACAGGGCATCTTGGCCTGTCTCCCTCTATTCCCCCGCATGCCTTTTCATCTTGCCGCCAAGGGCTGCACGCACAGGTGGTCCTCCAGGCGACAGAGCGACAGGTTGGTCCACAGCCAGCCCTCACAGCACGCGCAGCTCTGCAGTGTAATGGCTCTCTCCATCATTGGCCAGTCCCAGTCCTTTGCAGTGTAATGGATCTCTCCATCATTGGCCAGTCCCAGTCCTTTGCAGTGTAATGGATCTCTCCAGCATTGGCCAGTCCCAGTGCTTTGCAGTGTAATGGCTCTCTCCATCATTGGCCAGTCCCAGTGCTTTGCAGTGTAATGGCTCTCTCCATCATTGGCCAGTCCCAGTGCTTTGCAGTGTAATGGCTCTCTCCATCATTGGCCAGTCCCAGTGCTTTGCAGTGTAATGGATCTCTCCAGCATTGGCCAGTCCCAGTCCTTTGCAGTGTAATGGATCTCTCCAGCATTGGCCAGTCCCAGTGCTTTGCAGTGTAATGGATCTCTCCATCATTGGCCAGTCCCAGTGCTTTGCAGTGTAATGGATCTCTCCAGCATTGGCCAGTCCCAGTGCTTTGCAGTGTAATGGATCTCTCCAGCATTGGCCAGTCCCAGTCCTTTGCAGTGTAATGGCTCTCTCCATCATTGGCCAGTCCCAGTCCTTTGCAGTGTAATGGATCTCTCCAGCATTGGCCAGTCCCAGTGCTTTGCAGTGTAATGGATCTCTCCAGCATTGGCCAGTCCCAGTGCTTTGCAGTGTAATGGCTCTCTCCATCATTGGCCAGTCCCAGTCCTTTGCAGTGTAATGGATCTCTCCAGCATTGGCCAGTCCCAGTGCTTTGCAGTGTAATGGATCTCTCCAGCATTGGCCAGTCCCAGTGCTTTGCAGTGTAATGGCTCTCTCCATCATTGGCCAGTCCCAGTCCTTTGCAGTGTAATGGATCTCTCCATCATTGGCCAGTCCCAGTCCTTTGCAGTGTAATGGATCTCTCCATCATTGGCCAGTCCCAGTGCTTTGCAGTGTAATGGATCTCTCCAGCATTGGCCAGTCCCAGTGCTTTGCAGTGTAATGGATCTCTCCATCATTGGCCAGTCCCAGTGCTTTGCAGTGTAATGGCTCTCTCCATCATTGGCCAGTCCCAGTGCTTTGCAGTGTAATGGATCTCTCCAGCATTGGCCAGTCCCAGTGCTTTGCAGTGTAATGGCTCTCTCCATCATTGGCCAGTCCCAGTGCTTTGCAGTGTAATGGCTCTCTCCATCATTGGCCAGTCCCAGTGCTTTGCAGTGTAATGGATCTCTCCATCATTGGCCAGTCCCAGTGCTTTGCAGTGTAATGGATCTCTCCATCATTGGCCAGTCCCAGTCCTTTGCAGTGTAATGGATCTCTCCAGCATTGGCCAGTCCCAGTGCTTTGCAGTGTAATGGATCTCTCCAGCATTGGCCAGTCCCAGTGCTTTGCAGTGTAATGGATCTCTCCAGCATTGGCCAGTCCCAGTGCTTTGCAGTGTAATGGCTCTCTCCATCATTGGCCAGTCCCAGTCCTTTGCAGTGTAATGGATCTCTCCATCATTGGCCAGTCCCAGTCCTTTGCAGTGTAATGGATCTCTCCAGCATATACCAGTCCCAGTGCTTTGCAGTGTAATGGATCTCTCCAGCATTGGCCAGTCCCAGTGCTTTGCAGTGTAATGGATCTCTCCAGCATTGGCCAGTCCCAGTGCTTTGCAGTGTAATGGCTCTCTCCATCATTGGCCAGTCCCAGTGCTTTGCAGTGTAATGGATCTCTCCATCATTGGCCAGTCCCAGTGCTTTGCAGTGTAATGGCTCTCTCCATCATTGACCAGTCCCAGTGCTTTGCAGTGTAATGGCTCTCTCCATCATTGGCCAGTCCCAGTGCTTTGCAGTGTAATGGATCTCTCCAGCATTGGCCAGTCCCAGTGCTTTGCAGTGTAATGGCTCTCTCCATCATTGGCCAGTCCCAGTGCTTTGCAGTGTAATGGCTCTCTCCATCATTGGCCAGTCCCAGTGCTTTGCAGTGTAATGGATCTCTCCATCATTGGCCAGTCCCAGTGCTTTGCAGTGTAATGGATCTCTCCATCATTGGCCAGTCCCAGTCCTTTGCAGTGTAATGGATCTCTCCAGCATTGGCCAGTCCCAGTGCTTTGCAGTGTAATGGATCTCTCCAGCATTGGCCAGTCCCAGTGCTTTGCAGTGTAATGGATCTCTCCAGCATTGGCCAGTCCCAGTGCTTTGCAGTGTAATGGCTCTCTCCATCATTGGCCAGTCCCAGTCCTTTGCAGTGTAATGGATCTCTCCATCATTGGCCAGTCCCAGTCCTTTGCAGTGTAATGGATCTCTCCAGCATTGGCCAGTCCCAGTGCTTTGCAGTGTAATGGCTCTCTCCATCATTGGCCAGTCCCAGTGCTTTGCAGTGTAATGGCTCTCTCCATCATTGGCCAGTCCCAGTGCTTTGCAGTGTAATGGCTCTCTCCATCATTGGCCAGTCCCAGTGCTTTGCAGTGTAATGGATCTCTCCATCATTGGCCAGTCCCAGTGCTTTGCAGTGTAATGGCTCTCTCCATCATTGGCCAGTCCCAGTGCTTTGCAGTGTAATGGATCTCTCCATCATTGGCCAGTTCCAGTGCTTTGCAGTGTGGACATATGGCTTCAGCAGATGACGGGAATGTCAAGAGATGGTGTTGGCTGTTCTGTCGCATCCAGGTTTTCAGACTAAATCCCCCCCCCCCCCTCCCCCAACACGCATTGTAAGTACACCAACAAAGACAGCATTACGAACGAAAACGACTTTCCAGTGAGCTATTGATTTTTTTTTGTCAAGCACACACACTAACACACGTACACACCCACACTCCTACACACACACACACACACACACACACACACACACACACACACACACACACACACACACACACACACACACACACACACACTCCTACGCACACACACACATACACACACACACACACACACTCATACACACGCACACATACACACACACACACACACAGACACACACACACATACACACACGCACACACACACACACGCACGCACACACACACACACACACACACACACACACACACACACAGCACGTTAGAGGGATTTCCAACATTGACTGAAAATATTCTTTCAAAACAAGTGTATCCTGATCTGTGCAGGTTGCTGCAAAAGCGCCAGATTTAAGATAAAGCGAGTCATTTACATGGAGAAAAACGAAAGCTCTCGGGTGAAGAACACATACGCGTCGATACACTGACGCACGCACAAAGGAAAGAGGTTGGTAGTGGATGGAATAAGAAATCTTCACGACAGTCTGAACGATCCTCGAAAAGATGGCCGTGAAAACGCTGCAGACGGGGAGAGTTACGGGGGGGATATCCGAATGTCAGAAACTGTTTTACTGTTTTTAGCAATTTGCTGTAAATGCAACGGCATTAATTTGTATGATGTAGTGTACTTGCCCATGTCAAACTCAAGCCAACTCAGAACAGCTTAATTTCCTTTGTCTTTTAAAATCCTCTAGTTTAAAATACTATTTGAAATGTGACGTGCTCCGTCCTTGGCAGGGAGAGACTGGCAAGATGTGATCGCAATGCTTTGTGTTCCTGTAGCGAGCATTCCTTCCCAAGTTCCAGTCTTTGCTGCGTGCCAACGTCGATGTGTGACCGGTCATCCCAAAATAAATCGCTCGGACACCTTGGCTAATTTTTAGATGTATACCAAAGTAAAGTACAACAATGCCCCTTAGAACGATACCAAAATAATTATGATATGTGTAATGATTGCCAAGTTATGACAATTTGAATACGTATTTACTTTAAAAAAAATACCTTTTCAAGAAAACGGCTTTTCGAGTTTAGGCCACATTTTGCATAGCAACCTCCTACTTGTAATCAAGCTACATTTAATGAATGAGAGATCTGTTTGCGAATACAACAGAAGTGATGTGATGATGAGGTTAGGTGTTATGCGATGAGATGAAGATTTTTCCCCCACACTGAAATTGCAGTGCTTATCTAAAGACGTCAAATACAATAACTTAGAGGTAGATTTGAAATCGGAAACACTTGGAGTAAATGTAGGAATGGTTCAGCTTTCTGAATAGAGTTAAATCTCAAAATCGCTAGAGAGACTCCCATATATGGATTATCGGCCGTATCTGGATCAGAACAAAGTATTCAAGCAACTATGTGTGAGCCATCTGGTCACATAGTTGACTTTTTCTGTTGTGTCTTATTGCACACTGTCTTGAAATCGGTACTGTACAATTTCAGGCCAGGAAAGAAGTGATCAGTCTGCCAAAAACAGCCGACCAAAAAGCCTGGTGAAGAAGACGAAGGGGTGTGGGGTGGGGGGTGTGGGGTGGGGGGTGTGGGGTGTGGGGTGGGGGGTGTGGGGTGGGGGCTCGGAAACAGCTACGGCAGCAAACCACTTGTAGCGGGAGCCGCAGCAACTGCTGCAGGAGCGTGCACAAGAGCAGCAGAACAGTAGCACAAGAGCAGCAGAACAGTAGCACAAGAGCAGCAGAACAGTAGCACAAGAGCAGCAGAACAGTAGCACAAGAGCAGCAGAACAGTAGCACAAGAGCAGCAGAACAGTAGCACAAGAGCAGCAGAACAGTAGCACAAGAGCAGCAGAACAGTAGCACAAGAGCAGCAGAACAGTAGCACAAGAGCAGCAGAACAGTAGCACAAGAGCAGCAGAACAGTAGCACAAGAGCAGCAGAACAGTAGCACAAGAGCAGCAGAACAGTAGCACAAGAGCAGCAGAACAGTAGCACAAGAGCAGCAGAACAGTAGCACAAGAGCAGCAGAACAGTAGCACAAGAGCAGCAGAACAGTAGCACAAGAGCAGCAGAACAGTAGCACAAGAGCAGCAGAACAGTAGCACAAGAGCAGCAGAACAGTAGCACAAGAGCAGCAGAACAGTAGCACAAGAGCAGCAGAACAGTAGCACAAGAGCAGCAGAACAGTAGCACAAGAGCAGCAGAACAGTAGCACAAGAGCAGCAGAACAGTAGCACAAGAGCAGCAGAACAGTAGCATGAGAAGAAGCAGAAACACAAGGTAAAGAAGCAAAATGGCGGCATAAACTGCTGGCAGCGGCAGCAGGGAAGTCCTGTGGCTTGCAGGTCAGAT
>JAWQFJ010026388.1:0-7500 GCA_034096865.1 Theodoxus fluviatilis | reverse complement strand
TCCCTGCAGTGAAAGAGGAGGAGAAGGAGGAGGAGGAGGAGGAGGAGGAGGAGGAGGAGGAGGAGGAGGAGGAGGAGGAGGAGGAGGAGGAGGAGGAGGAGGAGGAGGAGGAGGAGGAGGAGGAGGAGTAGGAGGGAGGAGGAGGAGGAGGAGGAGGAGGAGGAGGAGGAGGAGGAGCCAATCTTTCTTTTCGGTCAAAATTGTTAGAGAAGTTAGCTTTCCAGCAGCTGCAGGAGCACGTGTCCCAGTATGACCTTTTGGCCCGTTTTCAATCCGCGTACCGTGCTCATCATTCCACCGAAACAGCTCTGCTCCGTGTTCTAAACGATCTTCTCGTTGCTTCTGATGATTCCAAAGTTTCTCTTCTTACTCTGTTGGACTTGAGTGCCGCGTTCGACACAATAGACCATGGAATTCTTCTCACCCGTCTTAGAAACATTTTTGGCATTGAGAACTTAGCACTCTCTTTCCTGCATTCATATCTCTCAGAACGTAGACAGACTGTTTCGATCTCGGGTTTTGCTTCTGATCCTACACCTCTCAAGTACGGAGTCCCTCAGGGCTCTGTTCTGGGTCCTCTGCTGTTTCTACTGTACACCCAACCACTCTCCAATGTAATTGATAGTCATTCAGTCTCTCACAGTGAATTTGCTGATGATACCCAGCTCTACAACTCCTCCCATCCCAGTCAAATCCACTCTCTTCTTTCTACCAGCGAACACTGTATCTCTGACGTGAAACGGTGGATGACCCTGAACAAGCTCCAACTCAATGACTCAAAAACTGAAGCACTCCTGGTGGGCGGCGGAGGCGAATCGGATCAGGCCCTCAAACTAACCATTGGTCACAGTGACATCGTCTTCTCTCAGTCTGTTAGAAATTTAGGCGTCATGTTTGACGATGACCTGTCAATGAGAGCTCATATCAACAAAGTCTGTCAGTTAGCATATTATGAGTTAAGGAAAATTAGTACCATTCGTCATTATCTTTCTCAGCAGGCCACCAAAACGCTCATCACATCACTTGTTCTGTCTCGTCTCGACTATGGAAACTCTCTTCTCGCTGGCATCCCTGACACTCTGCTTAACAAACTCCAGAAAGTTCAGAATTGCGCTGCTAGGCTAGTTTTTCGATGTCCCAAGCGTACCCATGTCTCTCCACTCCTACATACACTTCACTGGCTCCCCATCTCTCAGAGGATAGATTATAAACTTGCTACTTTGTGCTTCAAGGCCATCAACAACACCGCACCACACGCTCTTACAGAAATTCTTACAGTCTACACGCCCTCCAGATCTCTACGCTCAGCTGCTGACTCTAGAATACTTAAGGTCCCCCGCCGTAACAAGAAAACTCAAGGACAGCGTGCCTTCTCCTATATTGGACCTGTAACCTGGAATAGTCTCCCTCTCTCAGTCCGTCATTCTGACACTCTGCCCAGTTCAAAAGTGCTCTAAAGACCCACCTCTTCCGATCCGCCTTTCCCGCTGAGCTGCTTCGCCTTACTTGACCTTGCCTGCAAGTGCTGTGTATATTGTATAGTTTGTTCTATTGGACTTTAGTTTTTGTTTTGTTTATGTGTGTAGTGTGTGAGTTTTTGTGGGAATGTGGTGTTGAGCGGTTGTATGAGTGTTGATTCTTTGGATTGTAAACGCCATGAGCTTGCCTGTCAAGGGAAGGTATGTGCGTAAATAAACTTTATTATTATTATTATTATTATTATTATTATTATTATTATTATTATTATTATTATTATTATTATTATTATCATCATCATCATTATTATTATTATTATTAGTAGTAGTAGTAGTAGTAGTAGTAGTAGTAGTAGTAGTAGTAGTAGTAGTATGAGGAGGAGGAGGAGGACTACAACTGCGACTACGACGACGACTACGACGACGACGACTACGACGACGACAAAGGAGGAAAAGGAGGAGGAGGAGGAGGAGGAGGAGGAGGAGGAGGAGGAGGAGGAGGAGGCGGAGGAGGAGGGAGGAGGAGGAGGGGGAGGGGGAGGAGGAGGAGGAGGAAGAGGAGGAGGAGGAGGAGGAGGAGGAGGAGGAGGAGGAGGAGGAGGAGGAGGAGGAGGAGGAGGAGGAGGAGGAGGGGGAGGAGGAGAAGAAAAGCTCCACTTGAAGTAAATGATGGACGAGGAAAGGAAAAGAAGTGGGGGGGGGGGAGGGGGGGGGGAGGGGGGGGGAGGGAAATTAATGAAAGCAGGGGAAAGGAAACACGAGTTATGAGCAAAGGGAAGAAAAGGAGAAGTAGGACTGGAGGATTGGAAGGAGGAACTGCTACAGGCGTGGGCTGAAAGGAGGAACTGCTACAGGCGTGGGCTGGAAGGAGGAACTGCTACAGGCGTGGGCTGGAAGGAGGAACTGCTACAGGCGTGGGCTGGAAGGAGGAACTGCTACAGGCGTGGGCTGGAAGGAGGAACTGCTACAGGTGTGGGCTGGAAGGAGGAACTGCTGCAGGTGTGGGCTGGAAGGAGGAACTGCTACAGGCGTGTGCTGGGGAAATAATCCACTTGTGCAGGCTGAGTACGAAGGGCAAACAAAGTCGGAATGAAAATGACAATCAGAGAACGTAATCTCATTCAATTTACGACTTGGGGGTGGGGATGAGATTTTGACATTGAATGAGTGTACAAACAGAAAAGGAACGAAGCTGAAAAAACACTTCAGCCACGAGAAGTTTTGTTAAGACATCGTAAAGTGCGAAAAAACCCAACATTCAGCTGATGCATAAAAAGGCGGGCAGATGAAAAAGACTATAATGGATAATGTGCTGTACCTAATGAATGAATGAATGAATGAATGAATACCGTAGTTTCATGGCTATCGGCCTTTGTACGCATTGTAAGACCATAGACTACGTATATCATCGGGCCTGGATTGAAACAAAGATCGAATGAAATATTGATTTTCCTGGTTATTCGTTTATGACGAATCGCGTAGGGAGAAAGGTGGGTGTACTCTTACCCCCAACCCACACGGGGCCGCTTCAGAACGCCAACCCACACGGGGCCGCTTCAGAACGCCAACCCACACGGGGCCGCTTCAGAACGCCAACCCACACGGGCCGCTTCAGAACGCCAAGCCACACGGGGCCGCTTCAGAACGCCAACCCACCCGGGGCCGCTGCAGAACGCCAAGCCACCCGGGGCCGCTTCAGAACGCCAAGCCACACGGGGCCGCTTCAGAACGCCAACCCACGCGGGGCCGCTTCAGAACGCCAACCCACCCGGGGCCGCTGCAGAACGCCAAGCCACCCGGGGCCGCTGCAGAACGCCAAGCCACACGGGGCCGCTTCAGAACGCCAACCCACACGGGGCCGCTTCAGAACGCCAACCCACGCGGGGCCGCTTCAGAACGCCAAGCCACACGGGGCCGCTTCAGAACGCCAAGCCACACGGGGCCGCTTCAGAACGCCAAGCCACACGGGGCCGCTTCAGAACGCCAAGCCACCCGGGGCCGCTTCAGAACGCCAAGCCACCCGGGCCGCTTCAGAACGCCAACCCACACGGGCCGCTTCAGAACGCCATTGCTCGGTCTGAAGCTGGGAAGGCGGAGCTGTCAATCTCTTGCTTGTTTCAGGATACCTGATAGGTCGGCGGTCACTTCAAAGGCACGTGCACGAAAGGAAATACGGACTAATTTGGCTAACAGTGTCGCCTCTTGCTGATTCTGTCCCACTTGACGAGCTCCGGCTTTTCCCAGCTCCATATAGTTTGTTGTTTGCCAAAACAAGGAGGAGGAACGGATACGGAGGCTGGGCTGGCGCCGAAGCAGCCGACTTCGGGTGAAAGGACCCTGCAGTCTGCCGGGCCTGCCCCAGACAGCGTGAATGAGTGCGCCAGTGAGCGAGTGAATAAGTGAACGAGTGTGGGAATGCGTGAGCGAGTGATCTAGCCAGCAGTGACGGCGTCACTCAGTGAAGCAGTCAGCTAGGGTGCAAGCTAGTAAGCGAGTGAGTGAATGATCAAACGAAAGAGTGGGCTAGGAATATAGCTAGCGATCCATCAAGCAAACGAGTGCGCGAGTGAGTGGAGGGGTGTTACTATGAAACTCTAAATGGTGCGGGATAATATGAATCTTTGATAAACTATCTATATTTTCCAGGCAAGGAACTAAAACAACGTCTGAAGTGACTTCACCTGACTTGCAAGCCACAGCCAGTGAGATACAACTGTCGAATGTCAGTGCATTCACCCTCTTTCTTTCCTTCACTATGGATGAAATCATGCCATCAGTTCTCGAAACCATTTAGCATATGTGTAATTAATACAAACCATTGCTGAATGTAAGTGATATGAAGTAGAGGTTTTCAGACAGCCAGTCAAGTTCCGCCTCGCACTGGAAACGACACCCGTCTCCTCACTCCATATTAACACTGCATACCGGTAACGTGCTCACAACAAAGGACGCCGACAGTTTGCTTAAGCCGTGTTTGCCCCTCGCATCGCTGTCGTCAATTTCCTGTCAGTCCTAGAAAGGGGCACGCCGTCCCTGTACGTCTGCAATGAAAACAGGCAGAGTGGACCCTGGCGACAATGGAAACCAGGCGGCAGCCAACAGACGACACCAGATAGGTTCCCGCCATTCCTTACAAAGGGAAGGAACCACGTGGAGGGGCTGGGCTGGCGCCTAGAAGCGTTTCCTGAGCTCTCCTGGGTCCAGTGTTGAGGCACAAGATTGAGGTGACCGTCTTGGGTGTGGATGAAAATGCTTAGTCCGGTAAAAACACAAGAAAGCGTTCATTTTTGCATTTAGGTCAGCAAGTATGTTCCGATTTATGACGACGTAAAAGTAGGTTGTGACAGAAGGCCAGTGATAATCCTTCAACTTCATGTTCAGTCACTGCTGCTTGCGAGTCTTGATCAAACAAAAAATTAATGCAAAAATCTGGCACAATGTATATTAGTTTCGCCCGTGGAGAGTTATCATGTGACAATTTGTACTTTGGTTTCAGTGTGTCTGACATAAGAAAAATTATAATCCAGCCCACTGATTTGACTCCACGGCGGTAACATGCGGCTACATGTGAGCACTAATAACTGTATTCAGAAAATCATAGTCGCATATCCCTTTCTTAGTTTTATGATTGTAAACATTTATTGTGGCATTGCAGGGAAAACGGACTCACTGTAGAAGGCTAAAGGTGTGACGTCACAGCCACTGACGTGGCGAAGATGGCTTTAATCACGTGACTCCACACCACGCAACGAGTGGTGTAGTGCCCTGATGGGTCTACTTCGCATTGGGTAGCTTTTCTCCCAGACAATGCCAAGCTTCTTATTTAAGAAGGTTAAAATAGTTTTTCAATCGGATGATGCGGTACAAAGTTAGACGAAATGGAATCGAGAAATCTTTGGACTTTGAAAAAACTTTAACGGTCCAGTCAAACTAGGCCATTGTTTCAGTCCTTTGTATATTATCACTGTTCCGCTCTCCTTAAAATGCAGCTCAAACTTAGTTCATAACGTGCAGATGTACAGTGAAAGAGAAAAGCCACAGATCAGTTGTCTGTAAGGATCTCAAAGCAGCCAACCAGGCCCCGAGCCTGCTGAAAGTGTGGCTCCATGGCGCTTGAGGACCACGCGACTGACTCCGTGGTGTGGGAGGGATCACACGTGTGACAGCCCTGGAATTACGCATCCGTTTTCCTGTGGGTCTAGAGTGCCTCAAAACAGGTAGCATTCGTATCACTTTCATTGATTAAAATGTACTTTTTAACTGTGGTAGCAATGAACGCGTAGAAACAACCTCAAAATGCAGAATGTTGGCATTCAAGTGTGAATACGTCGACCACCACAGACATAATGTAACGACTCAGCTTGGCACTACTTCTACCGATGGGTGACATGTGGAATTAGTGTTGATTCATAAAATAGAGCATTGCACGGCTACTTGACAGAGAGCAAGGAACCAGATTTGGCAGTGCTGTAGTTTTAATGAAAAATTATTCGTTCATACTCCATAGATAATTTTGAACACTTTAGACCTCACATGGGGTCTGAGTCTCCCCTTGCTCCCTCATTAACCATAGCCTGGCTGCAGGGCTTGCGGGACCTGCTCCAGTAGCTCAGCCAGGGGCCTGCTCCAGTAGCTCAGCCAGGGGCCTGCTCCAGTAGCTCAGCTAGGGAGACCAGAACCCAGCAGTCAAAAGGGCTATCGAGCGGCATGGTGATATTATCAGGCTATAAATACGCCAATTTTGTGCAGGAATCGCAGGGAAACATATCGAATCACCATCCGCAGCTCGCTTACAATCAACTTCAGTCCAAAATGTTGCAGCGCTTGCTACAGGCAAGAACATTTTTGACGCTGGATCCTAAGATTCATTCCCTAGAGACCCCGTCATATCAATAAAAGCGGTATTAATGGAACGTTTATGTAGCTGCATGATATAGGTTTTGTAGAGTAAATTAAAGCGAAGATTAAAAGGACGGAAATGAAAAAATATGGGGATATGCTGCATACAATTAGTTGCACATGCAACCGACAACCACTTTCTCGTCGCCGTCACAGTCGTGTAAAACTCATAACTGATCGCAAAATGTGCTTCTACAATGCTGATGATCATGCAAGACCATGAACAATACGAGACGCCCAGTTTTACTGTTTTCCCCTGGCCACAACGCTTGACTTGGGGAACTTCCCTGGCTGTACATCGGGGCGTCACGCAGACCACACCTGCTGCAAGCGTGCACAAAGACGCCACAACAACGGCACTCTGACAGCAAGATCTAGTTGGGCTTCAAGAAGCAAAATGTTGGAACACCTTTTCAGTTGTACTTTATTACACCTGGTAGTTTTATCGTTCCGGGTCGGTGTGCCTTGTGGTGATGCACGAAAGCAAGTAAACAAACAACACAACAAAACATAACAGAACACAGCACAGTACAGCACAGCACAGCACAACACAACACAATGCAACACAGCACAGCACAGCACAACCCAACACAATACAGCACAGCACAACACAACACTGCATAACGCTACACAACATTACACAACACAACACTGCACAACACAACACAACATTACACATTACACAACACAACGCTACACAATATTACACAACACTGCACACCGCTATACAACATTACACAACACAACACTGCACAACATAACACAACATTACACAACTCACAAATGCACAACATAACACAACATAGCCCAACACAGCACAACACCGCATAAAACAACACACACAAACGCAACACAGCACAACCTGCACATGAAGCTTCTATCGATGGAATGTCTTCCCTCACAAAGTGTGTCTCGCAAGCTTCACCACTCTGGAGTCCCAACACGGAAAACTTGCGCTCGACAGGAATGGATGCAAATTAACGTTGTCACATCCGTCAGCTTTGGCGAGCTGCACAGCTCTCCAGACAGACGGAGGCTGATTGATCTGTCCAGGAGGACTGGAACAGCTCTATGAGCGGCGATTACCCATATAAAAACTTTTGGTAAAGAATGTTCTATAGAAAAT
>JAWQFJ010026386.1:65000-71860 GCA_034096865.1 Theodoxus fluviatilis | reverse complement strand
TATGTCACTTAAGCCTGCAACACCTCAGCTATCTCACTATGTCATCAAACACTATAGGCAACCTTACAGACTACCTTATGTCACTTAAGCCTGCAACACCTCAGCTATCTCACTATGTCATCAAACACTATAGGCAACCTTACAGACTACCTTATGTCACTTAAGCCTGCAACACCTCAGCTATCTCACTATGTCATCAAACACTATAGGCAGCCTTACTGTATACCTTATGTCACTTAAGCCTGCAACACCTCAGCTGCCTCACTATGTCATCAAACACTATAGGCAGCCTTACTGTATACCTTATGTCACTTAAGCCTGCAACACCTCAGCTATATCACTATGTCATCAAACACTATAGGCAGCCTTACTGTATACCTTATGTCACTTAAGCCTGCAACACCTCAGCTATATCACTATGTCATCAAACACTATAGGCAGCCTTACAGACTACCTTATGTCACTTAAGCCTGCAACACCTCAGCTATCTCACTATGTCATCAAACACTATAGGCAGCCTTACTGTATACCTTATGTCACTTAAGCCTGCAACACCTCAGCTATCTCACTATGTCATCAAACACTATAGGCAGCCTTACTGTATACCTTATGTCACTTAAGCCTGCAACACCTCAGCTATCTCACTATGTCATCAAACACTATAGGCAGCCTTACTGTATACCTTATGTCACTTAAGCCTGCAACACCTCAGCTATATCACTATGTCATCAAACACTATAGGCAGCCTTACTGTATACCTTATGTCACTTAAGCCTGCAACACCTCAGCTATCTCACTATGTCATCAAACACTATAGGCAGCCTTACTGTATACCTTATGTCACTTAAGCCTGCAACACCTCAGCTATCTCACTATGTCATCAAACACTATAGGCAGCCTTACTGTATACCTTATGTCACTTAAGCCTGCAACACCTCAGCTATCTCACTATGTCATCAAACACTATAGGCAGCCTTACTGTATACCTTATGTCACTTAAGCCTGCAACACCTCAGCTATCTCACTATGTCATCAAACACTATAGGCAGCCTTACTGTATACCTTATGTCACTTAAGCCTGCAACACCTCAGCTATCTCACTATGTCATCAAACACTATAGGCAGCCTTACTGTATACCTTATGTCACTTAAGCCTGCAACACCTCAGCTATCTCACTATGTCATCAAACACTATAGGCAGCCTTACTGTATACCTTATGTCACTTAAGCCTGCAACACCTCAGCTATATCACTATGTCATCAAACACTATAGTGCAGCCTTACTGTATACCTTATGTCACTTAAGCCTGCAACACCTCAGCTATATCACTATGTCATCAAACACTATAGGCAGCCTTACTGTATACCTTATGTCACTTAAGCCTGCAACACCTCAGCTATCTCACTATGTCATCAAACACTATAGGCAGCCTTACTGTATACCTTATGTCACTTAAGCCTGCAACACCTCAGCTATATCACTATGTCATCAAACACTATAGGCAGCCTTACTGTATACCTTATGTCACTTAAGCCTGCAACACCTCAGCTATCTCACTATGTCATCAAACACTATAGGCAGCCTTACTGTATACCTTATGTCACTTAAGCCTGCAACACCTCAGCTATATCACTATGTCATCAAACACTATAGGCAGCCTTACTGTATACCTTATGTCACTTAAGCCTGCAACACCTCAGCTATATCACTATGTCATCAAACACTATAGGCAGCCTTACTGTATACCTTATGTCACTTAAGCCTGCAACACCTCAGCTATCTCACTATGTCATCAAACACTATAGGCAGCCTTACTGTATACCTTATGTCACTTAAGCCTGCAACACCTCAGCTATATCACTATGTCATCAAACACTATAGGCAGCCTTACTGTATACCTTATGTCACTTAAGCCTGCAACACCTCAGCTATCTCACTATGTCATCAAACACTATAGGCAGCCTTACTGTATACCTTATGTCACTTAAGCCTGCAACACCTCAGCTATCTCACTATGTCATCAAACACTATAGGCAGCCTTACTGTATACCTTATGTCACTTAAGCCTGCAACACCTCAGCTATCTCACTATGTCATCAAACACTATAGGCAGCCTTACTGTATACCTTATGTCACTTAAGCCTGCAACACCTCAGCTATCTCACTATGTCATCAAACACTATAGGCAGCCTTACTGTATACCTTATGTCACTTAAGCCTGCAACACCTCAGCTATATCACTATGTCATCAAACACTATAGGCAGCCTTACTGTATACCTTATGTCACTTAAGCCTGCAACACCTCAGCTATATCACTATGTCATCAAACACTATAGGCAGCCTTACTGTATACCTTATGTCACTTAAGCCTGCAACACCTCAGCTATATCACTATGTCATCAAACACTATAGGCAGCCTTACTGTATACCTTATGTCACTTAAGCCTGCAACACCTCAGCTATCTCACTATGTCATCAAACACTATAGGCAGCCTTACTGTATACCTTATGTCACTTAAGCCTGCAACACCTCAGCTATATCACTATGTCATCAAACACTATAGGCAGCCTTACTGTATACCTTATGTCACTTAAGCCTGCAACACCTCAGCTATCTCACTATGTCATCAAACACTATAGGCAGCCTTACTGTATACCTTATGTCACTTAAGCCTGCAACACCTCAGCTATATCACTATGTCATCAAACACTATAGGCAGCCTTACTGTATACCTTATGTCACTTAAGCCTGCAACACCTCAGCTATCTCACTATGTCATCAAACACTATAGGCAGCCTTACTGTATACCTTATGTCACTTAAGCCTGCAACACCTCAGCTATATCACTATGTCATCAAACACTATAGGCAGCCTTACTGTATACCTTATGTCACTTAAGCCTGCAACACCTCAGCTATCTCACTATGTCATCAAACACTATAGGCAGCCTTACTGTATACCTTATGTCACTTAAGCCTGCAACACCTCAGCTATCTCACTATGTCATCAAACACTATAGGCAGCCTTACTGTATACCTTATGTCACTTAAGCCTGCAACACCTCAGCTATATCACTATGTCATCAAACACTATAGGCAGCCTTACTGTATACCTTATGTCACTTAAGCCTGCAACACCTCAGCTGCCTCACTATGTCATCAAACACTATAGGCAGCCTTACTGTATACCTTATGTCACTTAAGCCTGCAACACCTCAGCTATATCACTATGTCATCAAACACTATAGGCAGCCTTACTGTATACCTTATGTCACTTAAGCCTGCAACACCTCAGCTATATCACTATGTCATCAAACACTATAGGCAGCCTTACTGTATACCTTATGTCACTTAAGCCTGCAACACCTCAGCTATCTCACTATGTCATCAAACACTATAGGCAGCCTTACTGTATACCTTATGTCACTTAAGCCTGCAACACCTCAGCTATCTCACTATGTCATCAAACACTATAGGCAGCCTTACTGTATACCTTATGTCACTTAAGCCTGCAACACCTCAGCTATCTCACTATGTCATCAAACACTATAGGCAGCCTTACTGTATACCTTATGTCACTTAAGCCTGCAACACCTCAGCTATCTCACTATGTCATCAAACACTATAGGCAGCCTTACTGTATACCTTATGTCACTTAAGCCTGCAACACAGCTGCCTCACTATGTCATCAAACACTATAGGCAGCCTTACTGTATACCTTATGTCACTTAAGCCTGCAACACCTCAGCTATCTCACTATGTCATCAAACACTATAGGCAGCCTTACTGTATACCTTATGTCACTTAAGCCTGCAACACAGCTGCCTCACTATGTCATCAAACACTATAGGCAGCCTTACTGTATACCTTATGTCACTTAAGCCTGCAACACCTCAGCTATCTCACTATGTCATCAAACACTATAGGCAGCCTTACTGTATACCTTATGTCACTTAAGCCTGCAACACCTCAGCTATCTCACTATGTCATCAAACACTATAGGCAGCCTTACTGTATACCTTATGTCACTTAAGCCTGCAACACCTCAGCTATCTCACTATGTCATCAAACACTATAGGCAGCCTTACTGTATACCTTATGTCACTTAAGCCTGCAACACAGCTGCCTCACTATGTCATCAAACACTATAGGCAGCCTTACTGTATACCTTATGTCACTTAAGCCTGCAACACCTCAGCTATCTCACTATGTCATCAAACACTAT
This sequence comes from Theodoxus fluviatilis, assembly GCA_034096865.1. Classification (NCBI taxonomy): domain Eukaryota; kingdom Metazoa; phylum Mollusca; class Gastropoda; order Cycloneritida; family Neritidae; genus Theodoxus; species Theodoxus fluviatilis. Next base: position 67,633 of record JAWQFJ010026386.1, on the reverse strand, counting down.
AGGCAGCCTTACTGTATACCTTATGTCACTTAAGCCTGCAACACCTCAGCTATATCACTATGTCATCAAACACTATAGGCAGCCTTACTGTATACCTTATGTCACTTAAGCCTGCAACACCTCAGCTATATCACTATGTCATCAAACACTATAGGCAGCCTTACTGTATACCTTATGTCACTTAAGCCTGCAACACCTCAGCTATATCACTATGTCATCAAACACTATAGGCAACCTTACTGTATACCTTATGTCACTTAAGCCTGCAACACCTCAGCTATCTCACTATGTCATCAAACACTATAGGCAGCCTTACTGTATACCTTATGTCACTTAAGCCTGCAACACCTCAGCTATATCACTATGTCATCAAACACTATAGGCAGCCTTACTGTATACCTTATGTCACTTAAGCCTGCAACACCTCAGCTATATCACTATGTCATCAAACACTATAGGCAGCCTTACTGTATACCTTATGTCACTTAAGCCTGCAACACCTCAGCTATATCACTATGTCATCAAACACTATAGGCAGCCTTACAGACTACCTTATGTCACTTAAGCCTGCAACACCTCAGCTATCTCACTATGTCATCAAACACTATAAGCAACCTTACTGTATACCTTATGTCACTTAAGCCTGCAGCACCTCAGCTATCTCACTATGTCATCAAACACTATAGGCAGCCTTACAGACTACCTTATGTCACTTAAGCCTGCAACACCTCAGCTATCTCACTATGTCATCAAACACTATAGGCAGCCTTACTGTATACCTTATGTCACTTAAGCCTGCAACACCTCAGCTATCTCACTATGTCATCAAACACTATAGGCAGCCTTACAGACTACCTTATGTCACTTAAGCCTGCAACACCTCAGCTATATCACTATGTCATCAAACACTATAGGCAGCCTTACTGTATACCTTATGTCACTTAAGCCTGCAACACCTCAGCTATCTCACTATGTCATCAAACACTATAGGCAGCCTTACTGTATACCTTATGTCACTTAAGCCTGCAGCACCTCAGCTATATCACTATGTCATCAAACACTATAGGCAGCCTTACTGTATACCTTATGTCACTTAAGCCTGCAACACCTCAGCTATATCACTATGTCATCAAACACTATAGGCAGCCTTACAGACTACCTTATGTCACTTAAGCCTGCAACACCTCAGCTATCTCACTATGTCATCAAACACTATAGGCAGCCTTACTGTATACCTTATGTCACTTAAGCCTGCAGCACCTCAGCTATATCACTATGTCATCAAACACTATAGGCAGCCTTACTGTATACCTTATGTCACTTAAGCCTGCAACACAGCTGCCTCACTATGTCATCAAACACTATAGGCAGCCTTACAGACTACCTTATGTCACTTAAGCCTGCAACACCTCAGCTATATCACTATGTCATCAAACACTATAGGCAGCCTTACTGTATACCTTATGTCACTTAAGCCTGCAACACCTCAGCTATATCACTATGTCATCAAACACTATAGGCAGCCTTACAGACTACCTGATGTCACTTAAGCCTGCAACACCTCAGCTGCCTCACTATGTCATCAAACACTATAGGCAGCCTTACTGTATACCTTATGTCACTTAAGCCTGCAACACCTCAGCTGTCTCACTATGTCATCAAACACTATAAGCAACCTTACTGTATACCTTATGTCACTTAAGCCTGCAACACCTCAGCTATATCACTATGTCATCAAACACTATAGGCAGCCTTACTGACTAGATTTCCAGCAGGTAACCATTTCTAGCATTCTTTAAAGTCATGTATCTCTGTCCATTAAACGATAAGTCAGTTCTTGCATTCCATGGAATGAAAGAGAATGTACCAGCAACAATCTTTTGGTCTCTACTGAGATGTTGGTCCAACATTAGATCTCTCAACGTTGCACTCTCTTCCATACCAAATTACCATGCTCTGACATTTGGTTTTCTTGACAACAAAATGGCCATTGACAAAACTTGGTCCTATGCAATAGCAGCAGATGGAGGACAGAGAGCTTGCCAACTACTTTCCAGTTGGATAGGGAAGAAGGTTTCAGCAGGTCTGCAGTGCAATTATTTTCCACAAAACAGACACAGACATCCATCTGCTTCCACAATATTTCAAGCATGGATGTGGCCATTATTGTTACAGGACAAATGGCAAATGTTCGACACTTCATTTCACTTTCAACTCGAACAAAGCCTGTACACCTAGAATCACAGTTTCATCTTCCACCATGTGTTCTCACAAATGCAAGAGCTAAAGGTTGGCCTTTGAATGAAGAGAAAGAAAAGATACCCCACCTATATATCCACATTCCCCAATATCCCTCAATCTGCACATACACACACACACACATACACACACACACAATTTGAGGGGGAAAAGAACTGAAAATGTTTCACTAGTATTAAAGCCTAATAGCTGGAGAATGCATCTCACAGGTATAACACAGCCACTGCTGAAATGAAAAGAACACATGTCCATCCCCAATATGTTGTGACAGGTGCCCAAATCAGGCTTTACAAAAAGCACTATATGAACACATGCAAGTGCAAATATTGAATTTCCTACAGTAACACACGGCATACACTACCAGTGTCTAAAAA
>JAWQFJ010026386.1:45000-60000 GCA_034096865.1 Theodoxus fluviatilis | reverse complement strand
ATGTACACACAGCTATCACAATGCTGTAAATGAACACACAGCTATCACAACGCTGTAAATGTACACACAGCTATCACAACGCTGTAAATGTACAGACAGCTATCACAACACTGTAAATGTACACACAGCCGCTGCTTAGATGTCACTTATGCCATGCACTCAGTGCCGAGACACAAAATGTGGTCACATGACATCCATTTCAGGCCCCGAGCACAGCATTTTAATTTTTGGCCAAGACTTAAACACACACTTCTATTGTGATGATCTGTATTGGCAGACTCTCATGCAAAGCCATGCTGAGATTGCAGACCAAACGAAGATGTTCAAAGCCAGCCTTTTGACCGTGCAATTTCCTCAAAAGCTCGCTTGCTGTTCAAGATGAGGAAATGTTGGTATAAAAAAGAGTTGGCTTCCTTTCCATTACCAGTTCCCCTGAACAAAGTCAGAGATCAATTTCTCACAGCAGTCTTGATGCTGCGTGTCATCACATATGTTGCATGACTGTTGAGTTTGTTGCATTTCTTACTAATGCAAAAACACACACAGACATGCATTCAAAGTATGCATGCATGCAGACATACACACACATATACACACATACACACACAAAAAACATACACACACATACACACACAACACACACATACACCCCACACATACACACATACTCACACACACACACAAAACATACACACACACACACCACACACACACACTCACCACACATACACCCCCACCACACATACACCCCCACAACACCCACACACCCACCACACACACACCACACACACAAACACACACACACCACACACACACACACACACACACACACACACACACACACCACATACATACACCACACCAAACACACACACACCACACACACACACACACACACACATCACACAACACACACACACACACACACACACACACACACACACACACACACATACACACACCCACACACACACACACACACACACACACACCACACAACACACACACACACACACACACACACACACCACACACACACACACACACATCCACACACACACACACACACACACACACACACACACATCACACACATCCACACACACACACACACACACACACACACACACACACACACACACACACATACAACACACACACACAAAACACACACACACCTCACCTGAGTACATCTTAGTTCCAATGGAGTCAGTCACTATTTGTCCAGTCAAGTCAACCTCAATGCAGGAGTTAATGGATGTGATGGTACAGATCCATCAGTCATAAATAGATAAGCACGAAAAATGGATCACAAATGTAAATAGACCACATCTCCCTCCCTGTGCAAGTGAAAAACTTAGCTTGTTGCGGAAATATTTTTTGGAGGAAAATCCACTTTTGGGGGATTGAAATAAGAGAGAGTTATCAGATCCCAAATCAAATACAAGCATTCAAAGGTTTGCACTAGCATGCCTTACTTGCTCAGGACAGAGTAATTGCCCAAAATAATGTAAAATTACCACTGGAAAATTTTTTTTTAACAGAAAAAAGATCCCCTCAATGCCATTCTAAAACAAGGCAACTGAGCACTCAACAATCATTCTCTTTTATTTGATGAAATGCACAGTGCAAATTCAAATTAGAGCCATGCAAGGTCAAGTTTTTGGTCATTAATTGTGAAAATGCAGATATGTTACGTGGAGACATGTAGAAATAGAGTACAACATGAAATAAAAAGCACATTTCTTTATCAAGGGCAAGAGGTAAAAACATAGGGCATAGGTCTTGTACTGTTCCCTACTGTAAGTATACATTTTTACCTACTGTGCCTGACAAAGACTCTTCAGTAAAAAGTGTGTACCTTTTCTTTATCTTGTATCCTATACCATGTGTCTCCACTTTAACATGTCTTTATGTTCACACGTAAACAAGAATTGCACTGTTCACAGTGTGTTTAGGCGACACACACAAATATAAAATAACAGTTGTGGATAAGGTAATACAACCAAAAGAAATAGTCAATAGTGAAGGCCCAGCATTTTATTAAGGCCAGATTGTGACTGCTAGCGCGCATGTGTGTGTGTGTGTGCGTGTGCGTATGTGCATCTGTGTGTTTTAATTAAGAAATGCTATGTATTCAAGAGATTCATCCAAGCTTAAAAAAACATTTTGCTTTTATCATTCAAATGGTGCTCAAAGGGAAGACGGGACATCATGTATTTACTTGTATACCTATGATTTCTTTTTCTTTGTTTTTTTTTAATAATAAAAAAGCCTAATAAAAACCGCTGGCGCTGAACCTCCAGGTTTTGGCACACACAAAAAATTGGGTTCAAACCCGCAATCTCTCGAGAAAAGAGGGGGGGAAAACACACACAAAAACACAAAAAACAGGTCGGGTTCGAAAAAAGTTTCAGCGCGGATTCGAATCCGTTCACGCATGACCTAACGTTACAATTGTCCAGCGCTTTACCATCTGAGCCATTCATTTGGCAACTGACGTTACTACGTGTTTGTAAAGGAATTATAACGTTCTTTTCTGTAAACTCCCTCGCTTCATATTTTGCACTGTAAATTGTATAAAAATGGATGATAGTTCATGAAATTTGAGTGGTCTTGTACATTTTAGGATACTTAAGGTCTATTTCTGCCAAGTTTATTATCGATTCACTTCCATTAGGCCAAGCCAACAGACTACCAGTACCAAGTTGTTGCGCTTAAGTCAGGACAGACAGAACGAACGAACGATCTTTATTTTACAAGGGTAGTGAATTAAGGCAGTATTGCCTTCTTAGCTTACATTCAAGCCCTTGAGGCAAAATATTCAAATGTGGTAAGAGAGAGAGAGACTGAGCAGAGAAGCGAGCAGGAGAGAGATAGACAGAGAGAGTAGGAGAGAGAGAGAGAGAGAAGAGAGAGGAGAGAGAGAGAGAGAGAGAGAGAGATACAGAGAGAGAGAGCAGAGTAGAGAGAGACAGAGACATAGAGAGAGAGAGAGACAGCAGAGAGAGGGTGGGAGGGGAGGCTGGGAAAGAAAGGGGAGGAAGGGAAGAGTAGAATGAGAGTATAAGATGGCTGGGTTGGAGAGAGAGAGAGAGAGAGAGGAGAGAGAGAGAGAGAGAGAGAGAGGAGAGAGAGTGAGAGAGAGAGAGAGACAGATGCGAGAGAGAGAGAGGAGGAGAGCAGACGAGAGAGTGGAGAGAGAGAGAGGGGGGGGGGAGGGAAGCCTGGGAAATGAAGAGGAAGGGAAGAGAGAATGAGAGTCAAGGAGGGTGGGGGGTGGGAGAGTCAGAGAGAGAGAGAGTACAGATGAGAGATGAGCGAGTAGAGAGTGACGAAGAGAGAGAGGGAGGGGAGAGAAAGAGGGGGGGAGGGGAGCTTGTAAAAGGGGAGGAAGGGAAGAGAGAATGCAGGATAAGGAGGGTGGGTGGTGAGAGAGATCGAGAGAGATCGAGAGATCGAGAGAGACGAGGACGAGACGAAGAGAGAGACAGAGAGAGAGAGACAGAGAGAACGAGAGAGAGAGAGAGAACTGTCCTTGCAAATGACGTCACGTTATTGATGACGTCGCACATGTTGGAATTTCGCCATTCCTCCCCAGGTGTTTCGAAATTCTTCTGGCATATAGGATCGAAAATCTCCTCGCAAATGATGTCACTTTATTCGATGTCAAATGATAACGTCACAGAATTTGCAAAATGGAGTCTGTTGAATCGTTTTCATTAAAACACAAAAATGTAAAAAAGTCACTTTCTTTTAAAACCTCGATTCTGAAAATTTGATAATATTGAATGGGACCTAACTTCCAGTCAGTGTGCAAAATCTCAAGGAAATCCGTCCAGTAGTTTTTGAGATATAAGCCGTGGAGACGAGACAGACAGACACACACACAGACAGATAAAAACCGCTGGCGCTGAACCTCCAGGTTTTGGAGAAGAAAAAAAGAAGATCGGGTTCGAACCCGCAGCCTCCGAGAAAAGAGGAGGAAAAAACGCACACACACACAAACACAAAAAACCAGGTGGGTTCGAACCCACAACCCCTCGAAAAAAAGTTTCAGTGCAGAATCGAACCTGGTCATGCATGACCAAGAGCCCAATGCTCTACCAACTGTGCCATTGTAAACTTGTAGGTATGTGAAGCATTTATAACGACCTTGTCATAAACCCTCGTGGTTCGTATTTTGCACTGTAAATTGTAGAAAAATGGATGATAGCATGAACTGTTTGGTATTTCATACGGATCTAACCCATCAACGTCAATATTCTTTTCGTAGTATCGCATTTTGGCGCCTGCTGGTAGAGGTTCAACATATATCGAAGCGTTTTGCTGAAGTAGGAAAGATAACTCGGTTTGACTCGATGTCATTACGCTGAAATGGTCGTTGTCCCCAACATTTCCGGGTCAGGGATTGATTAAATCATCATATTTTTGTGACACTGAGACCAGACCATCAAAACAATTAGCACTAGGCCTTGAATCAAATCGTCGTACGAGATCTTACGTTGACTGCAAATGTACAACAGTGCCGCGTGATTGTGTCGACATTCAGTTAGTTCGCTGGGCCCGTATTCACAACGGCGATTTATCTTTTTAACACTCGATTTATCCCCTATCCCCGCGTTATCTTGATCGGTTAGATAAGGTACGCTCGTCAGAGGATCCTAGGTTGCGCTTTGCTATATATACTGCTTTCTTTGTCGTCTCTTCGATTCTCTTAGATCGTAGATGACGTCATGAGATTACGTCAAAGCGGAACAGGCAGTTGGAATCGTCTGAGTTTAGAGACAAGGGTAGTGAATTAGGCAGTACAGTAGTCGCCGCTTATTAAAAACACATTGGGACCGAACAAAAGTGTTTTTAATAAGCGGCGTTTTTATTAACCGTTTGCTTGTTGAACATGTCCATCAGTAACGAAGTAAATCCGGACCTTACCAACTGTATTTAAAAACGGCTGTTTTTATTAACCGCGTGTTTTATAAGCGGCGACTACTGTATTGCCTTTCTTACTTACATTCAGCCCTTGAGGCAAAATATTCAAATGTGGTAAGAGAGAGAAAGAGAGAGAGAGACAGAGAGAGAGACAGAGAGAGACAGAGAGAGAGAGACAGAGACAGAGAGAGAGAGGAGAGAGACAGAGCAAGAGAGGACAGCGAGAGAGACAGAGACGAGAGAGCAGATCGAGCAGACAGGAGAGAGAGAGTAACAGAGAGGAGACAGAGAGAGAGACAGAGAGAGACAGAGAGGAGACGAGAGAGTGAGAGAGGGGGGGGGGGAGGGGAGCTGGGAAAGGGGAGGAAGGGAGAGAGAATGAGAGTAAGATGGTGGGTGGAGAGAGAGAGAGAGAGAGAGAGAGAGAGGAGAGAGAGAGAGAAAGAGAGAGAGAGAAGAGATAGAGACAGAGAGAGAGACCAGAGAGAGTGAGAGTAGCCATAAGTACTGATCAAAAGATCAGATAAAGGCCTTGCGGCCTAAGACATCTGAGGACATATCTATCTAAATCATTCTCTGTCCTCGCAAATGACGTCACGAATTCTATTCTATTCTATTCTATTCACCCTGCTTCAAAAATCTCCTCGCAAATGACATCACGTTTATTCAGCGTCAAATGATGACGTCACAGATTTTGCAAAATGGAGTCTGTTGAATTGTTTTCATTGAAACACCAAAATGTAAAAAAGTCACTTTCTTTTCAAACCTCGATTCTGAAAATTTGATAATATTGAATCGGACCTAACTTCCAGTCAGTGTGCAAAATCTCAAGGAAATCCGTCCAGTAGTTTTTGAGATATAAGCCGTGGAGACGGGACAGACACACACACACACACACACACACAGACAGATAAAGTCTGTAGCACCTCCAGTAAACCTGGAGGGATAAAGTCTGTAGGACCTCCAGTAAACCTGGAGGGATAAAGATCTGCTAGTTGCCAATACCAAAATACAGCCAAGCTGTAAGTATTGTTGAGACAGGTGGAGACTTACCAACAAAAGGGTTGTTGTTGAGGAATTCATACATGCGCTGGGTTCCCACAGCAAACCCAGAGACAATCTTGCCTGGACGGATGACCTTCAAGTGGTTAGTGATGGCACCAAGCTCAAATAGGTCAAGGACAGCATCGCCAATCATCTCTGAGTGGATGCCCAGGTTTCTGTGGTGCTTCAACTGCTGCAGCACAATATTAGGAATGGTACCCAGGCCTGTGGAGACACACAAAAAAACAAAACCATCAGCAGCCATTCAATGGGGATAACTTTCTCAGTCATCCTGTCATTTCCCCATCCATCCCTTCCATTCTTCAGTCACATCTCCCTGTGGGCTGGGGGGGAAAGTATGCCCATATCTCCCTGTGGGCTGGGGGGAAAGAGCAGGCCCACATCTCCCTGTGGGCTGGGGGGAAAGAGGAGTAGGCCCACATCTCCCTGTGGGCTGGGGGGAAAGAGCAGGCCCACATCTCCCTGTGGGCTGGGGGGAAAGAGGAGTAGGCCCACATCTCCCTGTGGGCTGGGGGGAAAGAGGAGCAGGCCCACATCTCCCTGTGGGCTGGGGGGAAAGAGGAGCAGGCCCACATCTCCCTGTGGGCTGGGGGGAAAGAGGAGTAGGCCCACATCTCCCTGTGGGCTGGGGGGAAAGAGGAGTAGGCCCACATCTCCCTGTGGGCTGGGGGGAAAGAGGAGGAGGCCCATATCTCCCTGTGGGCTGGGGGGAAAGAGCAGGCCCACATCTCCCTGTGGGCTGGGGGGAAAGAGGAGCAGGCCCATATCTCCCTGTGGGCTGGGGGGAAAGAGGAGCAGGCCCACATCTCCCTGTGGGCTGGGGGGAAAGAGGAGCAGGCCCACATCTCCCTGTGGGCTGGGGGGAAAGAGCAGGCCCACATCTCCCTGTGGGCTGGGGGGAAAGAGGAGTAGGCCCACATCTCCCTGTGGGCTGGGGGGAAAGAGGAGCAGGCCCACATCTCCCTGTGGGCTGGGGGGAAAGAGGAGCAGGCCCACATCTCCCTGTGGGCTGGGGGGAAAGAGCAGGCCCACATCTCCCTGTGGGCTGGGGGGAAAGAGAGCAGGCCCACATCTCCCTGTGGGCTGGGGGGAAAGAGCAGGCCCACATCTCCCTGTGGGCTGGGGGGAAAGAGGAGGAGGCCCACATCTCCCTGTGGGCTGGGGGGAAAGAGAGCAGGCCCACATCTCCCTGTGGGCTGGGGGGAAAGAGGAGTAGGCCCACATCTCCCTGTGGGCTGGGGGGAAAGAGGAGTAGGCCCACATCTCCCTGTGGGCTGGGGGGAAGAGGAGCAGGCCCACATCTCCCTGTGGGCTGGGGGAAAGAGAGCAGGCCCACATCTCCCTGTGGGCTGGGGGGAAAGAGGAGTAGGCCCATATCTCCCTGTGGGCTGGGGGGAAGAGGAGCAGGCCCACATCTCCCTGTGGGCTGGGGGGAAAGAGGAGGCCCACATCTCCCTGTGGGCTGGGGGGAAAGAGCAGGCCCACATCTCCCTGTGGGCTGGGGGGAAAGAGCAGGCCCACATCTCCCTGTGGGCTGGGGGGAAAGAGCAGGCCCACATCTCCCTGTGGGCTGGGGGGAAAGAGCAGGCCCACATCTCCCTGTGGGCTGGGGGGAAAGAGGAGTAGGCCCACATCTCCCTGTGGGCTGGGGGGAAAGAGCAGGCCCACATCTCCCTGTGGGCTGGGGGGAAAGAGGAGCAGGCCCACATCTCCCTGTGGGCTGGGGGGAAAGAGGAGTAGGCCCACATCTCCCTGTGGGCTGGGGGGAAAGAGAGAGGCCCACATCTCCCTGTGGGCTGGGGGGAAAGAGCAGGCCCACATCTCCCTGTGGGCTGGGGGGAAAGAGAGTAGGCCCACATCTCCCTGTGGGCTGGGGGGAAAGAGGAGTAGGCCCACATCTCCCTGTGGGCTGGGGGGAAAGAGTAGGCCCACATCTCCCTGTGGGCTGGGGGGAAAGAGTAGGCCCACATCTCCCTGTGGGCTGGGGGGAAAGAGGAGTAGGCCCACATCTCCCTGTGGGCTGGGGGGAAAGAGGAGCAGGCCCACATCTCCCTGTGGGCTGGGGGGAAAGAGGAGTAGGCCCACATCTCCCTGTGGGCTGGGGGGAAAGAGCAGGCCCACATCTCCCTGTGGGCTGGGGGGAAAGAGCAGGCCCACATCTCCCTGTGGGCTGGGGGGAAAGAGGAGTAGGCCCACATCTCCCTGTGGGCTGGGGGGAAAGAGGAGTAGGCCCATATCTCCCTGTGGGCTGGGGGGAAAGAGGAGGAGGCCCACATCTCCCTGTGGGCTGGGGGAAAGAGCAGGCCCACATCTCCCTGTGGGCTGGGGGGAAGAGGAGCAGGCCCACATCTCCCTGTGGGCTGGGGGGAAAGAGCAGGCCCACATCTCCCTGTGGGCTGGGGGGAAAGAGGAGGAGGCCCACATCTCCCTGTGGGCTGGGGGGAAAGAGCAGGCCCACATCTCCCTGTGGGCTGGGGGGAAAGAGGAGGAGGCCCACATCTCCCTGTGGGCTGGGGGGAAAGAGGAGGAGGCCCATATCCCCCTGTGGGCTGGGGGAAAGAGTAGGCCCATATCTCTCTATGGGAACTGCAAAAGGCAGACGACTGGGAAAACAGAGACTTAACTTGCCCTTCCCCTAACTGGCTGTTGTGATTTTGAAGTCATAGCATAGCATACACATCCTACACACTGTACACAGCCTACATGGGCCGTACTAGATAAGCATGTCCCCGCCTCCAGGCGCAGGGTGTCCTCAAGGGGGCTGACTCCGTGGTTCGGCCTTCTTAGTGATGAGCTTCTCCAGGCCAAGGGAGATCGGCATCGTGCGGAGAGAGCGTGGAGGCGGTCTGGTTTGACTGTGTACGAACAGTTGTACAAGAAAGCCAAGAATTTCGTGACCTCCATTGTTCACAAAGCTAAGTCTATGTTTTACACTACTCAGATCGCTCGACCAAAATCGAGCAAAGAACTGTATCGCATAACCAATGATCTGTGCGCTAGAACCAGTCCCACCCTTCTTCCCACAGTGTACCCCTCATCCTCGCTCCCTGACGTGTTCTCCAGCTACTATGTGGCCAAGGTAGAAAAGCTCAGAGATGACCTTGATGCTCAACCCTCTGTCTCACACCGCCTGGGAAAACCAGTCAGTGGCGATCCATTAGAATCATTCACCCCTGCCGCTGAATCAGAAGTCCGCAAGATCTTGTCTGGCTCTGCCCCGAAAACATGTGACCTCGACCCGATCCCTACTCCCCTGCTATTTGAGTGTTCAGATGCAGTGCTCCCCACCCTGACAAAAATTGTAAATGACTCCCTTGCTTCTGGAAATTTCCCGGATGTCCACAAGGCTGCTTTTGTTACGACACTGTTAAAGAAACCTACTCTCGACCGCAATGAGCTGAAAAATTTCCGTCCCGTGAGTAACTTGTCGTTTGTCTCTAAGTTGAAAGAAAAGATAGTTTTCTCCCGGCTCTCTGCACACCTTGCAACCAATGATCTCCTTAGTCCTTTGCAATCTGCATATCGGTCTGGAAATAGTACAGAAACTGCTTTAGTGAAATTTGTAAACGACCTCCTACTTTCTTTAGACCCAAGGAAGGGTATCTATTCTGACGCTACTCGACTTATCGGCAGCTTTTGACACCATTGATCATGGTCTCCTCCTCAGTCGTTTGGAGCATGTGTTTGGCGTTAGTGATTCTGCCTTGCTCTGGTTTTCTTCCTACTTGTCCAACCGTACTCAGACTGTTTCCATCAACAACAGCACCTCCGATCCTGCTCTGCTACGCTATGGGGTGCCCCAGGGTTTGGTCTTAGGACCGGTTTTGTTTGTTTTATATACCACTCCCCTTGCTGACGTTATAGCAGCGTACTCGGTTCTTCATCATTCATATGCAGATGATACGCAGTTACAGAAATCTGCTGATCCTCATGACTTTGATACTCTCATGCACTCAATGCAGGAATGTGTCCTTGACATAAAATCAGGGATGACATTTAATAATGTAGCAGCACCAGCATTGACGTTGCTGGGTCTACGGTGCAGGTTTTGGAAACTTTTCCCCTGCCTCCCAAATGTTGGGCGGCAGAGGCACAGAGGAACAGAGTCAGTTCCCATTTCATCCATTTATTGAGTAGCTGCAAGAATGAGTCCGTACTCTATTCTGTTCCACTCTACTCTGCTCAAAGCACAAGCAGTCACCTCAATATATTTAATAAAACCGGAAAACGCCGGGTTCCGGGGAGGGGTCAAGAGAAAGGCGTGGCATGGGATGGAGAGGGTGCGGGATGGGGGGTGGTACCAGGAATGCGTGGGAAGGGGGGGGGGGGGGCAGGGGGGGCATCTGCTGTCCAAGAACTTAAGAGGGGCCAGATATTCAGAAGAAACAGAGTGGCGGCACGAAGGCGTACAAGTGCTAAGAAAAGTGGGAAGGTGAGGCTGGATTGGGACGGTATGGCTTCGGTAGACATTTGTGTCCAAGAGTCTGGTGCAGAAATGGAATTGGAAAGGATGTTTACCATGCAAGGAAAACAGTGCTGAGTGGGCAGCCGAACTGACCACATGGTGACAGACTGGAAAATAGGAGCGGCTCATGCATAGAAAGCAAAGTCAGCAAAGTTTTGTCACCCTGTTACATCAAGTTAAAACTGAATGATGAGAAAACAGAGGTTATAGTCGTTGCTTCTCCATGCATATCTTCTTCCATGCAGTCCCCAGAATTCATCACCATTGGCAATGCTACTGTCCCCTTTTCTGATTCACTCAAAAATCTAGGCGTTACGCTGGACTCCCACCTGACTATGCATGTGCAGGTACTAAGCATCATTTGTGCTGTCAACTACAAACTCTGTCGCATTAGTTCCATACGGCATTATCTTTCTCAAGAAGCGATCCAAACTATTGTCTCTGCGTTCATTCTATCCCGACTAGACTATTGTAATGCCCTGCTGTACGACTGTCCCCAGCATCTCCTGAATAGGTTACAGAAACTGCAGAACAACGCTGCACGCCTGATCCTCAGAGTCCGCAAGTCTGATCACATTTCCCAGCACCTTCAAGCACTGCACTGGCTTCCGGTCCAGTCACGCATCAAATATAAAATTGCATGCCTATTCTTTAGTGCATTCACGCATACAGGACCCGCATACCTCACAGACATGATTCAGACATACACACCAGCCAGGACACTCCGCTCCTCGGCAGACACCTCTATTCTCTGCACTCCAAGAGTCAACACCAAATCCTTTGGCGAACGCTCTTTTTCTTTTTCTGCTCCTCTTGTCTGGAACTCTCTCCCTGTCAGCCTTCGTCATTCTAGCTTACCTGACTCTTTCCGCACAGGCCTGAAAACGCACCTCTTCTCAGTTTCATATATACATAATACTTCAACCCCCTTTGGACCGGGCTTCAGTGACTATTCTATGCCTGTACGCTCACTGCAACTCATGTGCTAGTTTTGGGTGTCCACATACATGCTTTATGTACCGTCTTGCATGTTATTCAATTCTGTTTGCATGGACTTGCATTGATTATTGTTTGTTTGTGCGCTGATGTCATGCATTCTGCGGATCATGTTTGTGTACCCTGCTTTGTGTGTATAGTTATATGGTTAATCCTGTTCGATATTGTTTCTTCTTCTTAGGTTTAGGCAGCCAACACCAACATGCTGGTGAAACTGCTGCACTTGGGGGTTCCGGGGGGATGGGGGGGGGTGGGGGTGGAGAAAGGGATGGGTGGGTGGGGGGGAGAGGGATAGGCGGGGGAGGGGGAGGTTTTAGATCAGATCAGCCATCCTGGCCTGGAAGGCTGCCAGGGATGGCGCTGTCACTGAGTCCTCAGGCAGCCCATTCCATTCTACGGTGGTGCGAGGAAAGAAGCTCATCTGTCTGTAGGTGGTTTTGTGGGAGAGGGTTTTGTAGTTCAGGCATTGGGAGTGGCGGGAGCTGCGTATGGGTGGAAAGGCGGTGGGGGGGCATTTGGTGTTGATGGTCGTCAGGCCATAGTGGAACTTGTAGAAGGCGCTTAGTCTCGCCCGCTTCCTTCTTCTAGCCATGGATGGCCATTTCAAGTCCACCAGCATCCCTCCCACACTAGAAGTTTGTCTAAAGCGGTTGGACACCCACCTAGCGGCTCGTCGCTGCACTTTCTCAATGGCCTCGATGTCATCGGCCGTATGGGGATCCCACACTGGAGCGGCATATTCCAACACGGGGCGGACAAGCGCTTTATAGGTGGCAGCTTTGGTGTTCTTGTTGTGGATTTTGATGTTTCGTCGAAGGAAGCCAAGTGTCTTGTTGGCTTTACTAGTGATTTTACTGATATGTGGGCCCCATCTCAGATCTTTGGAGAGTGTGACGCCAAGGTACACCACTTGGGGCTCTTCCTGCAACTGATGGCCATGGAGATGGTACCCACGTTTCCTGGTGGTTCGGCTGCGGGTCATGTGGACTGCGGAGCATTTCTCGGGGTGGAAGGTCATCTTCCAGCGCTGCTCCCACTTCGCCAGTTTGTCCAGGTCAATCTGGAGGGCATCTTGGTCTTGGTCGCTTGAGACGTCCTTATGGCAGGCTGTATCATCAGCGAAGAGTCTGGCTTGTGAGGTCAGGTTGGTCGGAAGGTCGTTGATGTAAAGCAGAAACAGTAAAGGCCCCAGGACTGAGCCCTGGGGGACGCCTGACTCTACAGGGACGAGTCCGGAACTTGTGCCATTGACGACCACAACCTGCTTCCTGTCACTTAGGAAATTCTTAATCCAGTTGTTGGTCCCGCCGGAGATGCCATAGTGGCGTAGCTTGTGGACGAGTAGACTGTGGCTGACCTTGTCGAAGGCCTTAGAGAAGTCCAGTACGAGAAGGTCCGTCTGGAATCCATGCTCAAGCGCCTCTGAGGCCTCGTCCAGGAAGCCGAGGAGCTGGGTCTCGCATGAGTGACCGCGTCGGAAGCCATGTTGTTCTGGGCAGAGGATGTTGAATCTCTCGCAGTAGTTCATGATGTTGCTCACGATAATGTGTTCAAGCACTTTGCATAGTACGCTAGTAAGGCTGATAGGTCGATAGTTCTCAGCCTTGTAGCGCTCGCCCTTTTTGAAGATGGGGCTGACATTTGCTGCCTTCCACTCCGAAGGGACCACGCCCGTATCGAGAGAGGTCTGGAAGAGGAGTGTGAGCACCGGGGCCAACTCCGTTGCAAGCTCCCTGACGACGCGGGGCGAGATCCCATCGGGGCCACAGGCCTTGGTGGGGTCGAGGTCTCGCAGCTTCTTCTCCACACCGGTGGTGTTTCCGTTGAGAATGCTGACTGTGTGCGGTCATATATGTTGTTGATATAATTCATGTCTTCCATGCTCCTTTCGAATGTCGTTATATTGTTTGTCCTGCATCGGGTATTGTTTGCCAGTGTGCTATTGCCATGTTCGTTGCTGGTTGCTCGTGTGTATCGTGCTTTGTGTGTATGACTTCATTGTTTCCATTACATTGTCTTGTACGGAGTGTTCTCTTTGTGCGTATTTGTGCCATATGCGATGGGCTTTCATCCTTGCCGTGCTTTTTACGTGGGCCTGTGGTTGGTCCTGTTATTGTTTGACTTGTGTGTTGATGCCATGTACGTGTGCCGTGTCTTATTGGTTTGCTGGTTTTTCCTGTGTCAAGTCGTTGCTGTGTTGTGTTGCTTTGGGCTTGGTCTACTTGTGTGCTTATGCATTGTATGTGTACTGTGCTTGAGTTGGCTTTACTTGTGTTTGGCATTATTTATGTTTCATGTCTTTCATGCCTGAAAAGCGCTTTGAGCATGTCAAACACAAGGTGCTGTTCAATGACATTCTGTGAACCCGAGTCAGTAGTGACTCTGGCACAGTTCGCAATGAATGCGCAATAGACTTGACCCTTTCCATTACAGCATTGTGACAAAAATAGTTCCTTCTGATAATTTTTTATACCAGTTTGTACAGAACATTTTCAGATGTCAAAACTTGCTTCCATTTCAACACAAACATCTTATTTTATCGAATACATGCTTCTTTATTGCCTCAACAAGAGTAAGTTCAGAGTTTTGTGCGAAATAGTCTTAGAAATACTTTAACGGCGTATGTCAGGGAGCAGATCGGCTATCCCACAAGCCTCTCGTGAGATGGCCTCCATTTGCATATTTCGGACGAAAACTTTCCATCACATGATGTTAACTGGGCTAGAGACACTTTCGCTGGCAGGCGAAGTCTCTAGTGGACTAGAATGGTTCAATGAAGACCATGGCATAGAGTTCCTATGGTAAGGATCTTGCAACTACACATAATAATAATAATAATAATAATAAATCACTTTTATACCGCGCAATACTCCCACACAGTGAGACTCAAAGCGCCTAAAAAAAAAAAAAAAAAAAAAGAAAAAGAAAATAGAAGTAAAAAAAAACACACAATAGGAATGTATATGAAAGTAATATACATCAAGGTAAGAGAAACAAAGATGAAAAGCAGGTGATATAAAACAACACAGCAACACAAACCAGACATTCAGTCAACATTCATACAGACGAAAAAACAAAACAAAACAAACAGTTTATACAGATATGTACAATGCACTAACTGTTCTCAGGAAGCAGTCAGGCCCTAGGGGCACTACACTGAAAAAGCTTTACGGAAATAATGGGTCTTGAGGTTAGATTTGAAGGAAGGAAGAGAAGTGATGCCACGGAGAGATGACGGCAGAGCATTCCAGACAGAAGGTGCTTGAAAGTGAAAGGATCTCTGGCCAAAGGATTTGGTGGTGGTTTTAGGTTTGCAGAGAAGTTTTTCGGAGCCTGAGCGGAGAGAGCGAGAGGGTTGGTAGATCTGAAGAAGAGATGAGAGATAGGGCGGCAGAGTTCCATCAAAGCAACGGAAGGCGAGAGTGGCGAGTTTGTACTGGATCCTGTACTCAACAGGAAGCCAGTGGAGTTTCATGAAAAGAGGGGTAACATGTGTTCTCTTGGATTTTCTGAAAATGAGACGGGCAGCGTTGTTTTGAACC